>CAHIKZ030001265.1:0-167500 GCA_903632075.3 Acanthosepion pharaonis | reverse complement strand
TCTAAGTCTTTGTCTATCCTATATATATATATATATATATATATATATATATATATATATATATATATATATATATCCTCCTCATAATATCTACCTCAGTGGATTCATGTACAACTTACAACAACCTCATTCAGAAATTCTCTAGCTTGAGTGTCTCTTGAGCCTTGTATTTAGTGAACAGAAGTATTAAAAATTACTTGCAATGATTTAAAATTTAGATTTTGAATTCTGAATATTTCTTTCGAAGTTTCAATAAAATTAATTCTATAGATGAAAATCCTCGATTTCTCATGCAGAAAATATTAACAATGCATTGCAGAATTACTAAAATATTGACATCATTTTTTTTATAGTACGGTTCGTGTTAGCATTCTTTGCATATTGATACTTTCAATCTATATATAAAATTCTGTGACTTCCGTTCGTCTGTTGTACCGTTCGTTCGTCCGTCCGTCACACCCTCTAAAATAGTCATATATTGGTCGATCGCAAGCAAATTTTGGAGAGAAGTGCAAAGATGTAAAGGGGTACAAAGTATAGTTCGTTTTACTAGAGTGCATAGCATAGTACAATGAATTTTAATTCATTTTTTAAATTAAAAGTTGTTGTTTTTTAATTAACATATAAAATAGTCCCACTATTTTAAAAACAATTCAATGAATAAAATAAAAATTACTTTTTTTCTTTTTTGATGAAAATGCAATATTCTTTTTTGCATATCTTTCTCTTTAAGTTTTTGATATACAAGGGCCGGTTTCCAGTTCCAGTTCGAGATGCGTTTGTGAGAACTATAAACAAATCACAAGGCCAAACGCTTCAAAAAGTTGGAATTTTGTTCCAGAGGGAAATATTTATGAACGGCCAGTTGGCTCTTGCATGCTCAAGAGTAAGAAATCCTAAGAACTTATTTTTCGCTGTTAAAAAAATGAAATGGAGAAAAAGAAACTTTCTTAAAAGATATTGTTTACCCTGAAGTCCTATAAAATTAAATTAAAGAAAGTAGGCTTTCTGTCAAACTATTTTCCATACAAATCAGATTATTCAAATTTCATCGATTGATTTGCGAAATTGAACGAAACGTAGGATTTTTTTTTAATCTCAACAAAACATGTAACTTCAACAATAGTAAATACTGATATAGTTTCAGCGTGTTGCCCAAAATTTCTTGTGTTTTCAAATTCTTTTTCAATTGGGATAATAGACGTAAAAGTTAAGAGAACACTCCTGGATTGCACGTTCGGTAAATATAACTTTTTTTTTCTTTTTTTTTTTAAGCATTTCACCCCTAACAAGGCGAGAAGCCATCAGCACGCAAGGGGTTATAGAGGATTTGGAGTGAGACCAGATAGAGGTGATAGAGGAAAGGATAAGGAGAAGGATAGTGGATAGATCAAGGCAGCTGGAGATGTCTATTGACATTACATTTGAATAGTTGGAGATTATAGCTATCAGGGAAACAGGAATAGGGAAGGGAGTCCCACAGGAGAGAGGTGCGAGATATGAAGCTATTGGAGACTGCTACATTTAATAGTTTCAATAGTGAAAAGTTGAGAGCGGGATGACAGCCTCGTGGGACGCTTGAATTCGCGAAGTTTGGGAACCAGGGAAAGCAGGTCATCGGAGCAATTCCCATGAAAGTATTTGTAAAAAAAAGAAAGCAACTGCAGACGAGATGCCAGATCAGGGCCAATTATATTGCATATCCGTCTCTGGATCTGATCAAGAACAGCGGGGCAAACAGAAGGGGCTCCAGAACATATATGGCAGCAATACTCCATGCAAGGGCGAATGGCTGATTTGGAGGATCGATTCCGGGGAGAAAAATTTCCTGGTGCGGCACAAGGAGCCAAATTTATTTACTTAATTCTGTGGCCCTGTCTAAGAACCAGGTGCAAACCAATGCGAAATTCATCAACTAATCAGCCTAATGAGCCAGATAGCAAGAAATATAATATGAATTCTGACAAATAGAGCTCTCAGAAGAGTTTAATCAGAAATCTGACAAAAATAGTGCGGTTCCGTAAAAAACATTAAACCAATGAATGCCATATTTATGCCCAGGATATTAGAAAAAGCAATACAAATGAAAAAAGATATATAACTATGTTTTATTTATTATGCAAATACGTTCAATTAATTACTATACAAATAAGTATTCGACCTGTTACTAGGCTTGATTTATTTGGGAAAGATATTTGGATAATACTGAACACATAGTGGGAGCAAACGGATAGAAAATGAATTCAGTAAATACACAAAAAATAAAGGGGCATCAGATATATGCAGATTTGTTTCTCAACTCTGTAGACGGCGCGGGATACACTCGGTGTTGAGAGTTACAGAGTAAGAAACACTATGCGGATACGTGGGGGAAGATAAACCTAGACTTGTGAATTGTTGTTCATCCCAAAGAGGCTTAACTAATTTTCTTATCTATGTGGTATGTCAGGTTCTAGCCATCATAGGGAGTACTGGCGGCACTAAGGAATGTAGTTCAGCTGAGCATTGAATAAAATGCCTCTTGCAAATATCAGTTCATGGGCCTCATTCTCAGCAATACGACCCCGGAAACGGCATATTGATTAATGGACAAGGAGATCGCAATTTATCAACACTTCTGCTAACTACGGAGATCTTCGTTTTTCTTATCTTGCTCCAGCTGGCTAAGTACGGAAACCTACGTTTTTTTTTGTATACCACTGGTATGAGTGTCCCGTAGCGCCATCTATCGTCAAATCACAAAGGACAATGCTTCAAAAGATATCATGTGTATACCCATTACTAATCTGGTAAGTCATTCCCAGGTATATCCATGAAAATGGAAGGCTGTAAAACACACTGGTGCCAGTTTTCTGTGTAATAAAATATGGAGGTTGAAATTTGGCATTTTCTTTAAAATTTAATTGTATTTACATTTTTGAACATCAAAGTTGGCTGGAGATCATATAGCCGGAAAAGAGTTCCAAAATCTCTAGATATATTTTTGCGGAAGCAACGGACCATATATGGCATCAATATTCTAAGCACGGGCGAATGGTAGACTTATAGTTATATAAAAACAGATTCTGGCAGGAAAATCTTTCTAGAACGACACAGTGGACCAACTTTCTTTTGCAGTGATTCCACTTTGTACACGGCCCGAGAAACACTCGATGTAGAGGCTTACTGAGTAAGATACACAGTTTAAGCGGATACGTGGGGGAGATAAACCTAGACTTGAACAGGTTATATTGTAGTGATCCACTTGGGAGTCGGTTGCACAGAGCAGTAGTTCGCAGGAATAAGCTCTTCAAGTGAGACTTAGTTCTCACCAATGGAATATGCAGGGAACAAGGGTTGTTTGCTATAATCTTCGTGGTCTGGTGGGTTCTAGCCATGAAGGTGAGACCTGATGAAAATAAGGAATTTAGTTCATCTTAGCATTGAGTAAAATGCCTCTTGAAAATTTCTGTTCTTGGGCCTCAATACAACCCAGGAAAGGCATTGATTAAGTACTGGCATATTGATCAATGGACAAGGAGATTGCAATTTATTAAATTGTATTTACATTTTTGAACATCAAAGTTGGCTGGAAATTATGTAGTCGGAAAAGAGTTCCAAAATCTCTAGATATATAGCAGAAGCACTGGACCACATATATGGCAGCAATATTCTAAGCACGGGCGAATGGTAAACTTATAGATATATAAATATATATTCTGACAAGAAAAAACTGTCTAGAACGACATAGTGGACTAACTTACTTAGCAGTTGATCTAGCAATGGATTCAATATGGTTTTACAGTGATTCCCCTTTGTACAAGGTCCTGGAAACACTCGACATAGAGAGTTACAGAGTAAGAGACACAGTTTATGCGAATACGTGGGGGAGATAACGGTGAATCATACAATTGAACAGGTTAAGATTGTAGAGATTAGAAAAACATAGTTTTGGTAGTCGGTTCCACAGAAGAGTGTTCCAAGGGAAGGGACTGCTCGAGTGGAACTTAACTCTCACCAACAGAATACGGAAGGAATAAGCGTGAGTAGCTAAAAGATGCGTAGCATGGCTGGTCCAGTTTTGTGAAGGTTACAACTGGTGGGACGAGGACGTCAGTGCTATTTTCATGTCAGTATCGATGGGAAAGTGAGAGGCATGCTACATCTCGTCTAGGAAGGGGAGATGGAAAATATGTTGCTCCCCCGCAAGGCTTTTGGAATTTATCCAGACTGAAAAGTGAGGACTGGGCAGCTCCTGCCCAAATACGATAGCGGTGCTCCATTTTAGGCCTGATCTGGCTCGAGTAATGGTAGAGGAGTTAGGAGAACCGTACAGATAACCGACTATTTACCCAGCCTCTTAAGCGATGGATCGTATGTACGAGTTCCAATTCACGTCTGGGTAGAGTTTAAGGTCATGGGCCTCCCTAAGGGGAAATCCATTCATCGTAACTGGTTAATAAAACTTTACTGTGATGTGATTTTTGAGAGAATTAGAAGTTCTACCAGGATTCATTATTGATGATCACAATCTTAACAACATAAGATATGCAAATGACACAGTCTTTTTTAAAATCATTTAAAACCAAGCAAGGCGACAATGCCATTAAGACGAACTGGCTACAAGTGACTCGGACGAGACAAAGAAAATAAAAACTGATTACGGTTGATTGCTGTGTTAAATCAGCTACAAGTGTCGTCGGCGCGAGAGACAGAAGAAACTGATTTTAGGCATTAATTGCTACATGTTTAAAGCTTTATTTTGCTACACAAAGGAAGGCGATAAGGAGTAAAAAAAAATGTAATTGTATGAAAACAGAATGTATGGTTGTTAGCAAAAGGAATGCACTACAAATTAAAGCACACTAAAATCAAGCGTACTAAAATTTATATGTTTTATATGAGAACGGAAAAGTGCGATGGCAAAGCCCGAAGACATATTGGAATAAAAAAAGATGATCACCGGAAGCTGAGAATAATATTAAGAAACAAGAAAAGTTCATTAGAAACAAAGGAAGTAGTATTGAACTGAACTAAACCCATGAAATGTCTACAGCACATAACAAGAAAAAAGCGCTTGGAGAAGTTGACACTCACAGGAAAGAGAGACAGAGGAAAGCGACACATATCCTAACAAGCTTGTGTACATGGTTGCTAGAGCAGGGGTTCGAAGAAATAGTAAAAAAGAATAAGCTCACTAAAAACTCCCAAGAGCAGTTGGTTGTGGAGAGCTATGATCAGAGAGGTCGTGAAGGGAGATGGCACATAGAATAATAAGAATTACGATTGATATATATTTTTATAATGGGTTATATTACATTTTATTTGGATGCATTTATATTTTCGAATTTAAAATGCAGTATTCTTTGTGATAAGTGAAAATGAAGTTAATTGTATAGATGAAAAATATTGATTACTCAAGAAAAAAATAAGCCGAATGCGATTTCAAAATGATTTAAATACTGCCGATATTTTTGACGGTAGGTGTAAGCCAATAACATAGAATGCTGATAGAAGTGAAATTAAGCGATGAACAAAAAGTACAAATAAAAAAGAAAAAAAAACGAGACGAACTTTTTAAAAGGATTGATGGAATGAAAAAAGGAAAGAAAAAAATGTTAGAAAAATGGTTGTTTTCTGGGAACAACCTTCGAGAAAGAACGAGATTAGAACGATAAAATAAAGGCGTATTTAAACACTAGTATTATTTGAATGATTTATCTCCGATTTTTATCTTATCGTGATCTGTAAGGTAAAAAGAAAAAAAGAAAGAAGATAAAACAAAAAAAAAAAATAAATAAATGCATCACGAAGCCTTGCCGGTGGCTACTCTTTAAATCGAAAATTGCAGGCTTGTGGTCAGGGTGGAGATTAAAATCAGACTGATTGAAAAGATAGTAAGACAAGTAAGAACGGATCAGAATCAGTTCATGCCTGCCCCCCTACAGGGCAAACATGCACAACAGAATCTTTTTTTTTTTTGGTCTTCTTTCATTACAAATTGATAATATATCGACAAGAAAATACGAAAATAATTAGAATTCAATGAATGAATCCATATTTGTTTAACAAAATATCTCGATCGAAGCTCGTTGGTTTAATCAGTCGCTTAATTCGAACAACATTTAAGAACTATATATATATATATATATATATATATATATATATATATATATATATATATATATATACCTCAAAATTTATTATAGTGGTTACTTCGTATTTCAAATAGACGTTCCATTTTTTTCATCAAACAATGTGTATTACATATACAGGCATGCGAATTAGAGAAATCATGACAAAGGAGAATGCGTTGCTGAATTATACAGACGTAGTAAATAATGTTTAGTAATAAATAAAAATGGGTCGTCTATTTCAAATACGAAGAATCGACCATACTAACCACTGAAGTATTAAAAATATCCTTTCAAAATAAATCCATTATATATATATATATATATATATATATATATATATATAAAGGCAGGATGCGTGTGTGTGTGTATGTGTGTGTGTGTAACGAACGCACGGCCGCAGTTTGTATCAAAATTTACATGCACATGCTCCAAGTTAGCGGGAAGGCCAAGACCGACATTGCATTTCCCAACTCCCATCGATAGTGGAAATAATCAATTTTTTCATGCTTCTACGGCAGTTTTCATGTAGTTTGCGGCCATTTTCTACTGGCCAGAGTGAGAGCCTATAGCTGGCTGCCACGAATAGACAGGAAGATTCTATTGGCCAGCGTGAGAACCAACAGCTGACTGACACGAATGTTAACCATCATGCTAGCATGCAAAAAAAACCGATAGCTCCATTCGTCACAAGTGGGAAAAATTTAAATCTGCATGGCACTTTACTCCAGTTGGCTCATTCGCTTGCTTAAACTCAACGTTGATTCTGATTCCGCAGAACTGGGTTGGGTGTGAAAAAGTATTTGTTGTTAACATTCTTTTTTCATTCGAGTCCTTTTTTAAAGCCGATCGTTTTGTGTTCATTTTGTTTAGTTCTTTTTTCGTAATGGATTTAATGTTTAGTATACAGCGTGAGATAGGCAAGAAGTAAGGCATGTAGCAACATCAGCACGGAAAAGGGCACTCCTTTAAAGACAAGGAAGGGAAAAAATATTTTAAGTCAAGTGATAGCGATTGCTGTATGAGTCGTACAATTTTTGAATCAAGCACGGGCAACGCCACGCATGTTGGCCATGTTATATATATATATATATATATATATATATATATATATATATATATATATATATATATATATATACGTGTGTGAATTTAATACGCCGGTTAATGAAATCTGAAGATTAAATGTACAACAAAATGATATAATACTGGCAATAAGATTAATGATTTTTATTATATTAGAAATAAAATAAATATCGTATTAAATCAATTATATTATATATGTCAAAGGACGTAGAGAAAGATTTTGAAGTAGGAATTTTCGGATTTTCTTGTCCTCTTCCGGTAAGAATGAAAGATATATGCGTGGGGGTGTATGTATGCGTGTGGGTACGTTTACAAATTTTATATATTTAATATTATAACACACATACACTCAGATTTTATTTCATTCTAATGAATGTAAAACGCGTAATCTTTAAAACAATTTTGCATTTTCTCGGATTCGTTTCACCTTCGTTAAATTCACATAATACATACACACAAATATATATATATATATATATATATATATATATAATCGACTCTGCCGATTTGATTATAGTGGTGAAGGCTTAGTGCAGGACCATCCACACTTTTTGAAGTGAATATATATATATATATATATCGACGCATTCACCCACTCAAGGAAATTTAAGGTCGAGTCGCACTCCTCCCCTTGGTTCTGCGCTGCTTGCTCAGCCGCCATTGCCCATAGGAACCACTTCTTTCACCTATTTCGTAGCGACATGTCGGACTGCAATAGACGTATTTTGCCTCCGCCCGTAACGAGTGTAAGCGTGTCCTCAACGAAGCTAAGTCAATATTTGCTGCTCGGATGAAGGAACGTATTGCATCTCGCAAATTTGGCTCCAAAGATTATTGGCGGGTCTGCAAGAGTGTCCTGAACAATAGAAAACCCTCCATACCTCCTTTGTTCAACCAGTTCAAGGTCCTGACCTCCTCGACCGACAAGGCTGAATGCTTTGCTTGGAAATTCTCATTTAATTCAACGCTCGACTCCTCCGGTGTACCCATACCAGACTTCCCTCTAAGAACTGGGTCCCTATTGAGCGGCTTACACATAACCCCGTCATTGGTATTGGGCATTATCTCCAATTTAGACCCTCACAAGGCTAGTGGTGGAGATGGCATACCAGCCATTGTCTTGAAGAAATGCGCGCCTGAGCTAGCGCCCGCCCTCTCTAAACTATATAATTACTGCCTCAAGGTATCCTGTTTTCCTGACTGCTGGTTGTCCTCATCCATTGTCCCTGTCTTTAAGAACTCTGGAGACCCCTCTGACCCCTCTAATTACTGTCCTATTAGTCTCCTACCTAAAACAATAAAATTGCCATTGACTTCAACCACGGCCTCCAGACTATTTAGGAATCTCCTGCAACTCTTCTGGAGGATCTCTTTGAATTTGGTGCATTTTACTATAATCCTTGCCTTCAGTTCATCTCTTATGTTACAAGGGGTTTTGTTGACCGCTCACTGCATCCACACTTAATGATTAGGCGGGGGGTACAGTCAGGGTAGTTAGATAGCCAGATGTGAGTGATGATTTGGTCGCAGAAATTACCTGGCAGTCGTGATTGGGTTCTCCTGCTTGTGTAGCATGGCGTTGTCACAGATAGGGTTTTACAGCAGTCACCCTCTTGACCCAGGGCAGCCGTACCTCCTCAAGGAATTTGATGAATGTCTCCGTGTTGAGTCTGGAACCCCATGGTATGACGAATGGTGGCATAATATCGCCATCACTATTGGTCACTCTAAACACCTTCGTAATCACCATTAGACTCATCTAACTCTTTCTGAATTATCTGCATTGTCCCTAGATTGACGCACAATCACTCTGAAATGTTCGTACTGGAGATTCCGGCGCGAATGGCAATCAGTACAGCATGCCGTTTCCAATTTCTGTCAGATTTAATTGTGCTATTTTTCTAACAGAGAGCGCCCAACTGACCCTGATATATACTGTGCAGTCGACAAAATGAAAAACAATCAACGCGCATGCGCAAAATTAAAAATCTAAAATGGCGACTTTTTACCCAACGCACCCTATATACATATGTATATGTATGTATGTGTGTGTGTGCGCCTGCGTGTATGTGTATAGGGTGTTTCAGAAAATTGTGATATAGCTCTATTCAAATTAATGGTATTCTTATTCAAATTAAAGATACTTTTATTCAAATTAACGCACTGTTATTCAAATTAAAGGTACCTTTATTCAAATTAAATGGTACCTTTTATTTAAATAAAGAGACCCTTATTTGAAATAAAAAAGACATTTATTGAACGGATCCTATTCAAAATAAAAGATGCTCTTATTCAAAGCAATGGGGCATTTGTTCACTATGAATAATCAGAAATTCGACCACCCAAAGAGTCTTTCTTCTCAATTATAAAATCCTTTCAAATAGGTAGATCTCTGAAGGTAGTTATAAACAGCCAGTCCTCTGAGGCCCTGACGGTCGACCCAAGCGTCCCTAGGAGTCACTTCTCGGACCAACAGTCTTTCTGATTTACATAAATGATTTAAATAAAGAGACCGTTATTTGAAATAAAAAAGACATTTATTGAACGGATCCTATTCAAAATAAAAGATGCTCTTATACAAAGCAATGGGGCATTTGTTCACTATGAATAATCAGAAATTCGACCACCCAAAGAGTCTTTCTTCTCAATAATAAAATCCTTTCAAATAGGTAGATCTCTGAAGGTAGTTATAAACAGCCAGTCCTCTGAGGCCCTGACGGTCAACCCAAGCGTCCCTAGGAGTCACGTCTTGGACCAACACTCTTTCTGATTTACATAAATGATCTACCTAAGAATATACTCCCGTCATTTGTAAACATCTCTGCCGATGATACGGCGATATAGGGGCGCACTTCTAAAACTCTTGATAATCAGAGATTAGCAGCTGACCTCTCTTCCGTTGTAGCCCTAACTTTCTATTTGAGAAACACTGACTGGGTAATTTCACTGTCTTGAAAACCAAATTAGTTACATTCAATCACCGCTGATGAGACCCTGAACTACCCAGTCAGGATGAGTATCCACCCTGCCTTGAGAGAATATTGCTTTCAAACTCACACGCGACCCCAAATGGAACTCACATACGATACATTTCTAAAGATGCAGGCAACGTGTACTTTGTACCATCCCAGTAAGTACCTAACTCCCCATGCTATCCTCTACCTTTATAAGAGCCAAACCAGGTGTAAAATGGAGTACTGCTGCCATATGTAGGCCGGGGCTGCCAGGTTCTTATCCTCACATTCCAGTCTTGATCAGAGTTCGAATGCATTTCTGCGTCTTTGTTGGAGAAGAATTATATTCCACCTTACAACCTCTCTCATACACACGAGACATGGTGAGTCTCTCACTTCCATAGGAAGTGCTCGGACGAATTACATTCCTCGGTTTCGCCGGGTCTAAGATCCGCGGCTTAGACACGCCAGGCCACTTACATAGTAAGAAACCACCTATAGTACCTCCGTATTACGTCGGCATGAAGTAAGTTCCAATTCAAGCAGTTTCTTCTTGCGAAGCATTGTTCTGCGGACCAGACTCCAAAAATGACGTTTTTCCCCATCACTACAACTTTAAGATGTTCAAGTCTACACTTAACTGGACCCTGTACTGTGTGAATTGCAATATATATATATATATATATATATATATATATATATATATATATATATATATATTACACGCAGTTACAAATAAAGGGCTCTCTGTTAGATTGTCACCACCTTGCTGTCCTAAGTTTAACCAGTTGGAAGAGGCATTCAGTTCTATAACCGATATTGAGTATATTTATTCAGTAAATATAGCACCTTCAAACTATCTCTCTCCCCTGCTCTCTCTCTCTCTCTCTCTCTCTCTATCTATCTATCTATCTATATTTATATTTATATATATATATATATATATATATATATATATATGTAAGTAAATTATTTTCAATTTTAAATCATAGTTATAATTTGTGCAGAAAGATTATGCATTTCAGTATTACTGAATGATGATGCCGATGTGGCCTCCATCTTCTGGCTTTCCCTTTCTATATTTTGGACAGGGGACATTCTCTTGTTTAAATTTTAATTTGATTTAAATCCAAGGTAAAAAAAAAATTGAGTTGTGGCGTGTGCAAAAACAGGTCGATCTGACCCCTTTGTTATGTATTTGATGCAATACTTGATCGAATGCATTGATGACCAGATTTCACCATTGATATGATAGTTGAATTGACAAAACAAATATGTATTGTAAGGTACTACTCATTGATTGATGATTTCTTGCTTAACTTGACATCCGTATGGTTTCATTTTGATCTAGCCATCTGCTGACTTTCTCCTTCTATATTTTGAATAGTAGTCATTGTTTTGTTCAAATTTAAATTTAATTTAAATGGAAGGGAAAATTTTCTAAGTGTAGGGTGTGCCCCCGGGGATCCCCTTTGATCATAATGAAATATACTTATCCAAGTACCCTGCGTAATGTAGTTTCAGAATATATATGGTTATGGGTGTTCTACCCGCAAAACTCTACGAGGAGTCCGATAACAGACAAACAGATGCTACAACAAATATTGTTAGAGGTTATACGCTACCTCATTCTACCTGCTAACAAGGACATAGCCCCTTCGAGGACACGTTTACAATTATTACGCGCAGACACAAATATGAGTATGGCCGGAAAAAAGTAATTACTTTCGGTTATAGTGGCTGGCCAGTACGATGTGAACCAAGGAGAAGATTCTGGTTTTACGTGGTATTTCCGAGTAGGTAAAAAAGTTAAGATGCCGGTTTTAGCTCAAGAAAAATCGTCTGTTGCACAATTTTTGATGTGAAGGTTACGAATCTAAATCCAGTGGCTGTATCGAAAAGAATCACGAGATGAATCCTCGTCAATATGCTGGTAACGTAAAGACGATTTGCGAATGTGATAATAGATAATTCACAAGAAATATCAGCAGAACCCACGCTGAATTGCTAAGGGATAGAATTATGATGTTCGACAAGAGGTACGAGTAGAGGTTAGACACAAATCAAGTAAGGTCGTCACAATTTTTAAATTTAATAAAGCTCAAAAATGTTCTTGAGGATAACAGTGAAAGTCAAGGTAAACTATAGAGGATACGAAGTGATGCAATTTAATCTTTTTAATCAAAACAAAGACATAAAATGTATTCAAAGGTTTTGACATCACTAATCTGATTTTAATCAATGAAGTACAAATGAATTCATGCCTTTCGCAAGAGCATTGCCATTGGAAGTGAGAATAGCCTCCTTAGATGAAATTTAAACATGTCTAACCAACTATATTTTTCATAGTCTGTCTATATTTCTGAAATGAGGTATTATGTACGTTATTTACATTATTCGGACTATAGACCCCATCTTTGTCGCCATATTTCAAGGACACATGGCACAGTGGATAAAGGCGTTGGTTAGATCCAGTGACAGGACCCAAAGAGTATGAGTTCAATACCCGGTCAAGGCAGTGGAGAACTTTTAGATGGAAATTAACAGGAGATAACTGATAACTGACATCCATGGCACGTGGAACTAGAACAGTCTACTCCGGTGAGCGAAATAAAGGCTTCAGTTCGACATTCCAACCACCTGAAGAAGGCCGAAGCGTACAACGGCTGAAACGTTGTGATAAATATGGCGACAAAGATGGGGACAATAGTCCGAATAATGTAAATAATGTATATTTTTCATGATGATAATTTAGCCTGCCTTCATAACCTTAACAATTATATTTTTAATGCTATTATTAGAATCAAAAAGAGAGTGGTTGTACATATAAAGAGGAATGGGGGATTGGAGAATTTGACATTCGTCTGATGAGGTTCTGTGACTTGACTGCGGTATACGAGGTGGGAGAGTGGACAAAGGGAAAAGCTTTGGCTGATAGCTAAAAAAAATAGGAAGTTGTGGATACCCATGATCCACCACGTCTGGAAGGGATACGGAACGAAGACGCTAACCCGCCAGGAATTAATTGAACTTAGCTCTTCTGAGGGTTTTTTTTTATTTTTTTAAATTTGGGAATTGGCATTGAAGTTATTAATAGGGCAAAGGTTATGACTACATTCTTCCCGGTTTTGAAATTCAGAGTTGACATTTTTCAAGACTCCTTGCCAACCAAGTATAGATTTGATTTCTTTGTTTAACGGCATATCAACGACTTATAGATCATTTAATTTTGAATTTTTAATTTTGTTGAGAGCTTTGAAGTAATAAATATGACATATATTATTCTGCTTTCACAAGTGAATACATGGTAGATGATACTCTGATTTTGTGCATATACATGTTAGTGTAGACGTAATTACTAAAGGCAGTGTTTTATATTGTTTTCTTGAAGTTATATTTTCGAATACAGTTTGAATTCTATAAAAAAATTGTAGAATATTATATAGATTAATGTCATGAAAGAGTTTGTTTATTTCGGTTGGCTGATTATGTATAGCAGCATATCAACCTCTATGGGTTATTTAATACCAGAATCTAAATATTTTAAAAACAATATTATGGCTTCAACTAAATATATACAATAAATAGGTATTATTGATAATTTTAATATGAATAGGTATTATTGATAATTTTAATATGAATAGGTATTGGTGGTAATTTTAATATGAATAGGTATTATTGATAATTTTAATATGAATAAGTATTGTTGGTAATTTTAATATGAATAGGTATTGTTGGTAATTTTAATATGAATAGGTATTGTTGGTAATTTTAATATGAATAGGTATTATTGATAATTTTAATATGAATAGGTATTGTTGGTAATTTTAATATGAATAGGTATTGTTGGTAATTTTTATATAAAAATATATTGCTGATCTTTTTACTATAAAATGTATTTTTTATATTTATATAGTGTTTTCATTGATTTTGCTTGTTAAAGTGCTGCCACCCCGGGTCAGGGTGGACCTGGGAACAAAAGTAATTAAGATGTGGGCCCACGCTCACCCCCTCGCTCGTCCCACGCTCGTCCTTCGTTCGTCCCACGCTCGTCAAAACCTGCAACCTCCCGATCAGAAGCCCCGCTGCCGGATGTAGTTTATCGTCACACCCAGGACTAATCGAGGCTAGAGAACGCATTCTACTCTGCTGTTTTTGGCGCATGCTCTAGTTACTACCAAATGGAAAAGCATGTAAAAATTTAAATTCGTGTTTTACTCAAGAAATAACATTGATAAGAATAATAAATTCATAAAAATTGAAATCAAAAGAAACAATATCAAACATGAGATCTGTTAATTGTACGTTGAAGTAAATGAACGAAAGAAAAATAAATAAAACTGATATAATTTAGCGGCAATTTTAATTAGTGGTATGTTATCTGCAGGGTTGAACATTACTTTAAATGTTGTTTTTTTTTTATTTCTTTATATTTTTTTTTGTTTCTAAATTACTACTTATTGATCTTATAATTTTGTTGTTGACAAAGAATTTTCAATTTATCGACAGTTATCAACACTCCGATCAATTAATTAGAACACTGAAAAGAGAATACGATATGTCATGAAAAGATGATTGCACAAAAGCATTGGCGTATCAGAGACGTTTATCCAAAAGAACATGGAATTTGACGATATACCTGTATTGAACAGGGGACATTTAGAAATATATATATATATATCCTTTACATATACGTATAAAAGGATAAAATACATAAGTAATAAATATATCCGTTCGGCATAAACACATGTCTCTGATTTTACAGGATGCGATGGATAAATCTTGTGGACCGTCGTTGAAGGTGAGACTAATCGACATTCTCATAGTACCATAGGGGCACTGAAGGCCACCATTGTCCAGGCGATGTCGAAAATAAATAGGGACCATTTAATTGCAGCTTGTATACGGTTTCCAGCCCGAATCGAAGCCAGGTTGTTTTCATAAAATAATTAGATAAAGAAATATCATGAAGGATATTTGTATCAGTTTGAATTAAATATATTGTTTGCTAAGATATTGTTGTTTATTTAACACACTAAAAATGTCCTCAAATAACACTCGCACCATGTATGTGCACACACTCACACACACACACACACACACATATATATATATATATATATATATATATATATATAATTATTCACAAAACTAATGCAAAAACCTTAATGATTTAAATGGCGAGACATCCATCTTGTTAAACAATTCAAATAATTTTGTACCTCTTTTTTCTTAGTAATAAGATCCGTTATGAATTTTGTGATCGCTTGTTTATTTAAATTTTTATATATATATATACCAAATATGGTAATGAACAAATTTTTACTGGTAAATTTTATATGAATTTATTAACTGATCCATGTGCGACTTTTGGTTAATAAGATGACATTACTGTAATTATTGAACAATATAGTTCATGCCACTTTGACAGTAAAATTTACCAGTAAAATAATTTGTTCATTACCATATTTGGTATAAACGCAAACACTTAAAAAAAAAATTTAAAATCAAACTCAGCGTTGCTTTTTTCAAAACCAATATCTCATTTTCAATAGCATTTCGGATACAATACAAATATATTTTTCGATGTCCTCTTTTTACTAAGAGAAAAAACAAGAACAACATCTATTATATACCTGAAGATGTCTTTAGAACAGACGAAAGCTTGTAGTAAAAAATAACAACTAATACGGCAGAAATTTATATAAACAAGGATCAATTCATTCATAACGGATCTGGAGGTTTTTGTGTACTATTTGAATTGTTTGCGAGATGGATGTCTCGCCATTTAAATCATTAACCTTTGCATTAGTTTTGTGTGAATAATCCATGTATTTGTAAATTAATTGCACGTTTATTGTAATATATATATATATATATATATATATATATATATATATATATATATATATATTCAAAAAAAAGTAGATTAGTAAATTTAATAATATAAAGTGGCGAAAACCTTTCGCAAACAAAATTTTAAAGTTGCATTAACCTACGAACCACTCGATGAATGTTATGATCCTTGTTTTTAATAACTACAAGCTGTATAATGTCTTTTTATTATCTGCAAGTACTTTCAACTGTACATACAGTCATCCTCAGGCATGGAAATTATTTTGTTTTTAGTAAAATCCAGGTATTATAAGAGACGAAAAATTAAATGCTAATCGAAATATGTTTTTTTTTTTAGAAATGTGTTCTTGCTAACACATGAAAACTTTTTGAGCGTGCAGTCGCAACGCTAAGATTGAATTTTTTTTAAATTTAAGAGAGTGACTTTACATATATATATATATATATATATATATATATATATATATATATATATATATCGATATGTTTCAACTAGAATTCCTCATAGAGACACCAGTAATCACTAAAGCCAAAATTGTTAGAGGCTATACGCTACCTCATACTACCAACAGAGTTTTCATATTGATATCCGTTTTTCTAGACATGTATTGTCGTTATTAATTACACCTCAGGCAAATTTCTTTTGTGGCAGCACATCTTGCATTACTTTTAAAAACTCCTTAAAATGAGATATTTCTTTTGAATTATATATTTTTTATATATGTGCTCTTTGAATTACCTTTAGATGGAATATGAAACGGCAAAAAGATGCAGAAGAGAAACGAGCATAGATTTTAAAAGGGTTTTTTATATATATATATATATATATATATATATATATATATATATATATATATATTGATAGAGATATTTAGATTCATTGATAGATATAAACAGACAGAAAAATTAGGCAGGTATATATAGAAACAGAGAGCTTCATCTAAAGATACATATAAACACAGATAGATAGATAGATAGATAGATAGATAGGAACCGACTGAGATAGATAGATAGATAGATAGATAGATAGATAGATAGATAGATAGATTAGAAATAGAAAGTGATCACCATATAAACGGGCAAGTACCTTCGTTCGCTAAAAACTTCAATGAAGACATAGTATCTATAACATCTATTAGATATATTTTTGATCACATCTTTTACTTTAAATGTTAGTCTATGAAACACATACATCTGTTATTTCCCAAAACCAAAATTCCATCCACGTTCACAAAATATAAAAACTAAATGACAATGCATCCTTTGTGAAGTCTCTCGGATGATATTAATTCATTTGCGAAAGACGGACAATTTCACGGCGACGATATTCGTCAACTGCGAGGAAAAAGAAAAGAAACTTTATTCACTCCCGATATGGAACAAGTCATTAAATGCAGAAAGCCATTGAGTGAATTAATGAAGACAACTGAATTATGATATAGGAATTAATTGCTCTTCTTAATGAGGCCCGTTTATGCCTCATCGGATTTAGTGGATCTTAACATAAAAGGCTTTGTGGAGAGTTGCACAACAGGCCTGAGCGCATTCATATCACACAAACACTCACACACACGCACTCATAAAATGTTTATATAATTCATGCACAAACATGCAGTTAAGTTCATTGATATACAGAACCTTTCACAAATATATAAATATATATATATATTGTTATGATCCGGTTCCTTGTCCCACGGTGATAGTCCAAGATAGAACCAATAAAGAAGAACTCGAACACGGATATGGAATAACACAGATATATTACAAACAGGAATATATACAGAGAAGTAGAAAGTGTTAGTATGAACAATCAGGTTTAGTAGTAATTGTCTGAACGCGACTCTGTTTCGGACTGCCTCTGACTCGACTGACTGATTCGCTCGCTCTGACTGACTGACGGACTTCTGACGGACCTCATTCCAGACTTCAGACTGAACAGTATTTAGTCACCTCCCACCACGAGGGCATCATGTGGCAGAAGGCCAGTTTAACGTGGGATCTCAGAGCATGTGGGCTCGGCCCAAAATATGCCCTTTGAACCCGTATAAACGGGTTCAGGGTCGGTTTACCTCCCCGAAAGAGACTCCGCCCTTCGGCGTAACCTCGTTCGGGTTCCTCCCTGCCCGAAGGCAGAGAGTTCAACCGATCAGCCGGTCAGCCGGTCGTCCGACTTCCAACTGAATGGTATTTAGTCGCCCGCCTCCTTTCAGATGTTTTTTGTAGTTTGGAATACAGGCAATTTAATTAGTATATAGCATATATAAAATGTGGCAGCTTGGGAGGTGATCCCAAACATAAACACGATATCCCTTTATATTTCATATCATCTTGTATATATATATATATATATATATATATATATATATATATATATATATATATATATATATATATATACTCTAAATATAGTTTTACATAAAAAAAAAAACATATACCCTGAATATAAAATATAAAATTTAATAAATTTGGTGTACATACAGATACAGTATTTACATTATTCGGATTATTGTCCTCATCTTTGTCGTCATATTTATTACAGTGATTCGGCCGTTGTACGCTCCGGCCTTCTTCAGGTTGTTTAATGTTGAACTGAAGCTTTTATTTCGCTGACTGGCGTAGACTGTTCTAGTTTCACGTGCCATGTTTAATGGATGCCAGTTATCAGTTATCTCCTGTTAATTCCCCTTTCCAATTTCTCCACTGCCTTAACCGAGTATTGAACTCAAACTCTTTGGGTCCTGTCACTGGATCTAACCAACGTCGTTATCCACTGATCAAGTGAAGCTACGCTATTTAAAAGAAAAAATCGGTTCACTGGCCGTTAAAAGTTAGAATTATTAATTGCTAATCTAGCAGCCATGTAATCATGAATGTCCTTGGGATCTAATTCCTATTTGCTGCAATTAGATGACACCGCGATGCCAAATTTTTGCCCATTTTCAAGAGAAGTCGGTACTAGTTACTATTAAAGTTTTTTTAGAACTATCAGATATCAGTTTTCCTGGAAAGAGAAAGTGCAGCTATCAATAAGAAAAGCTGAAATTAATAATTCAAAATTTCATAGCTCTATTATCACTTCTTAATAGTCAGGCTATGAGTTTCTCAGCACACCTTCGTATCAAGTAGTGAACGTTCAAGCAGTCCGCGTGATAGTATGTATAGCAAAACCGTGTAAGAGTCCGAGTCATTAAGAAATCTTATTGTGTCTAAATCTATTGGATGTCGTACGAAAACTCGTCATAAGAAGATGGACTATCAAATAACGAAAAGTTTGCTTTTTTTTAAAAAAAAAAAAAATGATAGCAGAAACAAAATATGAAAATCCAAGGTGTCCATATAGTCAGGATACATGTACAAAAATAGATGTTTTCAAGAAAGCAACTTTTCCATCTCATTTTATTGAATTGGATTATTGACGAATAACATCTTCAATAAGATTTCCATCATTTGTGATGCAAATGTTAATGCGCTTTGCAAGATTCCCTTAAATTCGATGCAACAACTCCATATTGTTGTCAGTTTTTAGCACATTAACTCTTTATGAGTTCAATTAAGTGTGTTGCATTTGTGATTTTCATTGAGTACACCTTCACCTTTAGCATACGCCAAATAAAAGAAGTCAGTTGTTTCTTGTTTCGACAAAACCATGTTTAATCTGTGGAGGTAAAAAAGAATATAGTTAATGTGATTGCTATCTGTCAAGATTTTAAGGACACGCTGTATAAATTGGAATTTAAGCTTAAAATACTCGTAAATAATGAAGCCATTATTAACCTACAATAAAATAATTGATGCTACCCTTTTGACAGCGCTAACGAGTAAACTTTTAATTGTTAAAAAATGAACGGGTGTAGGAAATGCTACGTTATAAATTTAACTTTATGTTACCATGAGAAGAAAGTAAAATAAGTTAAATCTGTACAAAAACAAAGACTAATAAAGAAAAAACCTGTTTGCTGAGGAAAGAAGTTGAAAGAAATAGCAATAAAGAATATATATATATCACTTCAAGTAAATATAATAATCATGATATATTTATATATATATAATACAAAACGCCAGCCCCCACCTTGACATGACCGGCTAGATAAACGCAATACATTAGATACATTAGTTTTCTAAAAGAAAAGTTAATCTTAATACCCCTAAAATAAAATAGATTAAATTTTCCTTATCTCAAATTTGTCTAAACATATAAATTAAGTAAATCAATTTCTAAAATGTTATTCTTAGCATCGCTTGATAATAGAACGGAACTTTGTATTTTAAGTTTAATTTTTATGGTTGAGTTTGAAATGAATTTTCAGCTTTGAAACCTGTGAATTCTGGTGTTGCGATGATAATATATTTAAAAAAAATCAATTATAATATTATTCCTCCACTCTTGTAGCGAGCAATGTTTTTAAATATAAAAATGAATGCTAAGAATTCTGAATTATAAATCTCATTGTTCTTTCATATTATTTATTATATATATATATATATATATATATATATATATATATATATATATATATATATATATATGGGGGAGTGCGAAGAATCTATGGTATGTTTTATCTAAGAAAAACAGCATATATGTAGAAACTTAGATAATGTATAATAGACACACGGGCAGTGATAGACTAACGAATATATATTATCATCTGTTTTTCACATAAGCAAACGAAAACAATAGCCAAGATCGGACAATATCTAAATATTATATATAAAAAAGGAAAACAGAAAAAATAAATAAATAACTACAGTACCTTTTCAATCGCTTCTAAAGAAATACTTATAAAATACACAATATTTACATATATATGACATCAAGTATTATGAAATTGACTAATTCCGACAATTGTTTTAATTAGTGTTTATGAGTTATATTTATAGATAGAAACATTTAAGTAAATAGTCTGTTTTTATGATAAACAGTATTAACAACATTTATCGGTCTGAAATTCTGAGAAATTTCATAGAAAATCTGTGTTTTCCGACAGGAATTGAACTTGTATCCTGTTATGTAGCCGGAGGTTCTACACCATTTAGCTACAGAGGAAACGCCTGGGTAGCAAGGTCGAATTACTGCTTTTAAAGTACTACTTAAACAGGGAATTCTGGTTTTGCGATGATTATATATTTGAAAAAAGCAATTATAATTTTATGCTCTACTCTTGTATCGAGGACTTTTTTTTTAAATAAAAATAAATGCTAAGTACTCTGAATTATAAAACTCTTTGTTCTTCCATATTGATTTAATATATTAATATATATATATATATATATATATATATATATATATATATATATATATATATATATGTATGTATATATGTGTGTGTGTGTGTGTGTGTGTGTGTGTGTGTAAAATATATAGAAACATAAGAACTCTTATGTAGCGTTGGAATCATATTTTAAATAAATAATTATATATAGATAGATAGATATGTGTATGTGCGTGTGTGTAAAAATATATAGCAACATGAGAACTCTTATGTAGAGTTGGAATCATATTTTAAATAAATAGCTATATATATAGAGAGATAGATAGATAGATAGATAGATAGATAGATAGATAGATAGATATGTGTGTGTGCGTGTGTGTGTGTGAAGTGAAATGAAATAAATAATAATTGCAAGTTATATTAAATTGTTATATTACTTTTAAGCGATATTTATGTTTTCCAGTTAAATTTAAAATACGTTAAGTATTCTGAGATTGCGCAAAACGCATTATCTTTTCTTTATTTTGGCGGACACAACTTGAAGTGTTTAAAATTAGTTACAACTAATAACTATTTGTGCCTAAAAGCTAAAAATTTACTCATTAATAATTTGATCTTTTAAATGTGCAATTTTGATCGTTAAATTTTATTTTAACTTGGTTTCCACTCAGTAGGGATATCATATCTTATGAATAATTTTCAATCAAAAGACGTTTTATTTTGCCTGAAACTGATTATTGAATATATTCTAATAATGTGTCTGCTATAATTTGAATTTGTTTAATTCATTCATTTCATCAAATATTAATTTGTACATTTTTTTTTATTGAGAAACACTACACGCTTTTACCAATTTTTATTGTTTCAACCAAATCGTGATAATTAAAATGCATTGCATGTGTATAAGAATTGAATTATAAATGCATTAACGCATTCTGACGTCTCAGCACGAAAAACTAAATCAAAAACAAATAAATCTAAGGAGAAATCAGGTTTGGTTTGGTTTATTTTGTTTTACGGCATATCAACCTCAATGGGTTATTTAATGCCGACAACATTTTTAGGATAGATTCGTATGAACAGAATATGTTATCATTTGGTTTAGATTGGTTTGGTTTATTTTGTTTTACGGCATATCAACATCAATGGGTTATTTAATGCCGAAATTTTTAGGATAGATTCGTATGAATAGAATATGTATTCTTTGGTTTAGATTGGTTTGGTTTATTTTGTTTTACGGCATATCAACCTCAATGGGTTATTTAATACCGAAATTTTTAGGATAGATACGTATGAATAGATTATGTATTCTTTGGTTTAGATTGGTCTGGTTTATTTCGTTTTACGGCATATCAACCTCAATGGGTTATTTAATACCGAAATTTTTAGGATAGATACGTATGAATAGATTATGTATTCTTTGGTTTAGATTGGTTTGGTTTATTTTGTTTTATGGCATATGAAACTCAGTGGTTTATTTAATGCCGACAACATTTTTTATTGCTGGTAAATTCTGTTTCTGGTAATATTTTTTCGTTCAAAATTATATTCCTGGTTATATTTTTTTTCAAAATAATATTGCTGGTAATAGTTAACTATTTGCCTATAGCTGGAACCCTAACAGGTGCTACCACCCCGGGTGAGCGTGGACCTAGGAACACAAGCAATTAAGAGGTGGTTCCACGCTTCTCAAAACCTCCTGATCAGAAGCCTTGCTGCTGGACGTAGTTTATCGTCTTACTCCGGATACGGATGTAGTTTAACGGTAGAAATCAGGAATACTAGAATATAGGAAAAGAGTTTCATTTATTATTTAAGCTCATTTTTTTTTAAATACGCATTTAGTGTATACGTTTTGGAAGAAAATAAAAATGTTTTCAGAATATCTCTAGACTTTTAGAAAGCATTGCTAGTCTGGGGCAAACTTTTCGGCTAAATATTTGTAAAATTGACCACCGGCATTTTTGTTCAGTTCAAACTCTCACCAAAACTGAGCAAAATACTACCCGTCGATATCACTTAGGAAAAACAAATGCCCCGAAGCCAAAACTGTCTGGAGCAGCGAAGTCCAACGGTCCAGAAAAGCTTTCATATGCCAACAGCTATTTTCACACCAGCATCTTTTAAACTTATACATCCCATTATTATATAGATTCAGAATTATTGATTTCATGCACAATATTGAAAGGTGTTTGAAAAATGGAAGCTGAGAGGCTGAATACAAATAAGAGAGAAAGCCTGGTTCAAAATTTCTTTTTAATAATGTTAATCCAATACAAGGAGCCAATCAAGGTAGCTTAGTGAATTATATGAGCGTAAGAATAGGTAAGAAACGCAATTTGTGAGGATATGTACAAGAGATAACTGTTAACCCGAGAGTTGAAGAGTTTAAAATTGTAGTGATAGGGGAAACACCGCCTCGGGAGTGTGTTCCACAAAGAATCAGTTCTACGAAGAAGTAATCCGGGTGGAAATTCCTTCTTCCTAATGGAATACGAAAGGAATGGGGTTGATTCGTCCTTCTGTGCGTCGGAAGGCGTGTCTTAGCTGCAAAAGTCAGAACTAGTGGAACTAAGGAATATATCGAATCAGAACATTTACCATGGAAATAGCAATTGTTTCCTGAGAGGTTTCCGACGTTTCAACTACGCGAAAGAGTTTCGAGAGTGGAAAATAATCAATCATCCACAAAGCCATGTAGAAGTTTTTGAACTCTCTCCAGACAGGCAAGATAAGGCAGCAAAACTCGCTTTCTTCTACCAATATTTTTTTCCTTCCTGTGTAAGACGATAAACTTCATCCACGTCCTGGGTAAGACGATAAACTACATCCAGCAACTAGGCCTCTGATCAGGAGGTTTTGAGAAGCGTGGAACCACATCTTAATTACGGGGGTTCCCGTGTCCACTCAAACGTGGAGTAAATAATCCATTGAGTTTGATATGCTGTAAAACAAATTAATGTACCAATATTTTCATGGCAAATGCTTTGACGAGATTTTTTTTTTTGCTCTGACGAGGTTTTTTCTATTCACTGTGCCATGTGTTCTTGAGGACACATGGCACAGTGGATAAAGGCGTTGGTTAGATCCAGTGACAGGACCCAAACAGTATGTGTTCAATACCCGTTTAAGGGAGTGGAGAACTTTCAGAGGGAAATTAACAGGAGATAACTGATAACTGACATCCATTAAATATGGCACGTGAAACTAGAACAGTCTACCCCAGTGAGCGAAATAAAGGGTTGCATTGCAACCACCTAAAATGTTGTAATAAATATGGCGACAAAAATGAGGACGATTGTCCGAATAATGTAAATAATGTACATAATACCTCATCTCAGAAATATAGACATATATATATATATATATATAATAATTATAATTAATATAATATTAATTAATAATTAATATAAAATATTAAATTTTGTATCTACAAAAATATCTTTAAATAGATATAGATAGATAGACATATATGAACAATCCACAGATTGAGATAGATGTTTTTAACGCCTTCATGGCCGCTAGTTAAGTGAATGATATGGGAATTTTCTTCAGATACTGTTGACAACTACGTCTATACAAACGAACACAGAATATCCAAACTGATATTCAATGCTCTAACCTTATTGTTCATCAGCAATGCATACTGCATAATTTTCAAAACGCGAGCTGTCAGTATATTTCTGCAACTCAATATTACCACCGAAGCCCATCAGATAGGCTTTCATTGAGAGTACAAGGGGCCCGGAGAGATCATCGTTCTTTATAAAACCAGTTCTATACAATTTAATTAAAATCGTCAGTTTTGAGAGCTAGTCAATCACATCTGAGGAAAACTTTCATGGGAAACGTTACGGGCGTAAATCACGAGGCGACGACTTAGTTTGAATCTCAAAGGAGGTCAACGACTGCTTCAAGCAAAATTGTCTCTTGTACTTAACATTCACAATGGCTGTGTGATGTGGAGGTCGGAAAGATATTAAACTGGGAAAAAGAAATATGAACCTGAAACGAAGAAAATAATCCAGAACTTCGAAAAAAAAAGAAGAATGAACCGTTTGTTAGGTATTTATATATATATATATATATATATATATATATATATATATATATATATATGCTTGTGTGTATGTGTGTGTGCATCTGTAGTTAATAAATATTTTATTTTCAGAATGGCTCGATATATATATATATATATATATATATATATATATATGATGGACTCTCCCGTCGATTTCGACGTATGAGGTTCCGACAACTTTTTAATGACCCTTATGTTTGAATCTAGAGTGACATTTCAGACCTGCTAATGACTTGAAGAAAACCACAGATTGGGCAAGCGTGTGAGCAAAGAGGGTGCACTTCTCTGGCACCTTCTGAGGCTTTTTTCCTTTCTCTTGCTTCACGGATCTTGCCAACGCTTGCCGCCGAAAAATTCCTGATTCCAGTGTAAGTTACACTTTTCCAAGCTTTGCGATCCAAGGCAGTATTCTCCAAATCAGTGTGTGCAATATTTGCAGCTGCAAGGTTACTTTTCAGCTTATCTTTAAACCTGAGCAAGGGTCGGCCAACATTCCGTTGAACACCCTCAAGCTGGCTGTACATGAGAATCTTTGGAATTCTACCACTTTGCACAACATGACCGGCCCATCGTAACTGTGCCCTCATGCGGAAGCTCTCAATTCCGTCAATGTTACACATCGTTAGAAGGTCAGCATTGGATTTTTTGTCCTGCAGGGTTAGTCCACAGATTGCTCGGAGACATCCTTTATATATATATATATACAGTGCTGTTCGATAAAAGTGACTCACCTGATTTTTTTTTTTTTTTACTAAATGTTCTCTTCTCCGATGAAACGAAAGTTGAGCTAAATTCAAAGGATAAGCGATCTAAAATCCGAAGAAGAATCTTTGAAAGCTTTTTGAATTTAGTAGTAAGTACTGTCAAGCATCCGTTCAGTATAATGTTCTGGGAATGATTTTCTTTACATGGAACTGGTTTCTTAAAACCTATTGAAAAGAACCTCAGGAGCGATCGGTGCAAGAGAATTTTAGAGTCTTGCCTGCTCCCTTCTGCTGAAAGCGTGCAAATCGACCCCACCAAGCTCATTTTATGCAGGATAATCCTCCCTGTTACAAATCAAAATTCATAAAGGAGTACTTTGATGAGAAGCAGGTGAGTGTTATGACATGGGCGCCCCAATCGTATGGAGTATTATAAAGTATAGGCCCTCGAGAAACCAGTTGAGTAACATGCTCCGTGAAAAGAAAAGCATCCCCAGAACATTATACTGAACGGATGCTTGACAGTACTTACTGCTAAATTCAAAGAGCTTTCAAAGATTCTTCTTCGGGTTTTAGATCGCTTATCCTTCGAATTTAGCTCAATCTAGTAAAAAAAATCGGGTGAGTCACTTTAATAAAACAGCACTATATATATATATATATATATATATATATATATATATATATATATATATATATATATATTAATAATACTTGAGAAAATAAAAGAAATGGAAAAACTACAGCGCTGATGTTAATAAAACAGTGTTCAATATAATATAACAGCTATTAAGTATATATTGTTAAATATACATATTATCCCTCACCGGTGAGAGATAATATGTATATTTAGTAATATATATATATATATATATATGGAATTTGACAAATGGATAACGTTTCGCGTTTCGCCATTCAAGGCTTCACCAGATCCAAGAACGAAAGAAAGAAATATGTGTATGTGTGTATGCTTAAATAACAAATCATTGTACTTTTCCATAAGCTGGCTTTTCTTGTGATTAAAGAAGATAGAAAATGAGTGACTTTTTAAAAAAAAGCCGATGCCTTGGATTCATTTCAGAAAAGCGCATATGAGATAAGGATTTGCCTTTAATTCGATACAGAAAAACTGGGGAAAATATATAAATAACTTTCGACATTAGTTATCTATATTTATGAGATGATGTAATATCTGTGTGTATTTCTGAGAAGGGCTATTATGTACACTATTTACATTATTCGGACTATTGTCCTCAAATTTGTTGCTATATTTATCACAACGTTTCGGCTGTTGTACGCCCTGGCCTTCTTCAGGTGGTTGGAATGACGAAAGGAACACTCTATTTCGATCATTGTGGTAGACTGTTCTATTTTCACGTGTCATGTCTAATGGGCGTCAGTTATCTCCTGTTAATTCACCTTTCTAAGTTACCTTAAAGACACATGGCACAGCGGATAAAGGCGTTAGTTAGATCCAGTTACAGGACCCAAAGAGTGTGAGTTCAATACTTGGTTAAGGTGGAGGAGAACTTGGAGAGGAGAATTAACAGGAGATAGCTGATAACTGGCATCCATTAGACATGTCACGTGGAACTGGAACAGTCTACCCCAGTGAGCGTAATAAAGGGTTCAGGTCGACATTTCAACCACCTGAAGAAGACCGGAGCGTACAACGGCCGAAATGTTGCGAGAAAGATTAGGAAAATGAATAATGTAAATCGTGAACTTTCGATATGTAATAAGAATTATAACGAAAAGATATAGAATAAATGTTAACGGATTTTTCAAACGTCACTCATTTTCTCACGCGAAACGCCAGCTCATGGAAAAGTACGATGTTTCAATACTTAAGCATAAACACGAATAAACACACACGCGTTTGTTTCTTTCGTTTTTGGATCTGATGAAACCTAGAAAGACGAAACGCGTAATCAAATCTAGTGTCAACGAAACTTTTTTCAATTTATATATATATATATATAATTATTTATTCGAAAATTATAACATAAATATGTTTTAAAATCACTACAAAAATAGCCATTTTCTTTCAACACCTTTGATGTCTTATCAAGTGATGATGCTGAATGTAGAACCGTATACACCAATCCTATACTATATATATATATATATATATATATATATATATATATTTGGGCACATGGCCGAATGGTTGGAACACTCGCATTCTGACCCTGGGTCCTGATATATCGGACTGGAGGGGTCAATCGAAGCGTGCGCCACCTTTGAAAAGTGCCTGAAAACCATACCACGGGTTGGTCCAAGCCCAGCGAGTGAAATTGGATAATTGCTAGATGTGCTAGCACGAAGTCACAAGTCTTCGTGGCCGAGAGCTTGAGCATGCTGGCCTGGTTGAAGTTGTTGATCACGCTAAATAACACACTCCTGACCAGAAACTGTAACTATGGTCTGCTCAGCTTAGTTGCAGTATAAACCACGGGTGGGCACTGAGGATGTTGAATAAATACAAATGCGCCTGAGCAGCTGCCTGCAATAGGGATTGGCTAGCTGCCTTAGTAGAGATTTATCCTCGAATACGAGTGACCAGCTGTACTATATATATATATATATATATATATATATATATATATATATATATAATTATTTATTCTCCTTTTTCTTTTACCACATAAATAGGTCAAGGTTAGGTCACTCCTCCTACCCCAATTTAAGGCTTATTTAAGAGAGATGTAAATTTAACCCTCACTATATTTTGTATTGTCTCTTTAACCGCCACCTTCACCCTCCCTGTTTAATTACAAATATTACACTACCCATCAATTTCTAATCACATTTTCCTCTCATTTCAGTGTTGAAAGTGTTACCTAATAACCCGAAATCCTTTATCCTTTAAAAAGGATTTTGGTGAAATAAATCATTGTAATGGTACCTTAAAGTGTCTGTTGTTCATTAAATATTAGCTCTGTTCTTCACATTGAGCTCTCAGGATTTCATCCTCCTTGGATTTACCAATTCGGTTTACCAAATACTTCATAACTTAACTATATATATATATATATATATATATATATATATATAAAAAACCTCATCCATATGAAAAGCTTCAAAATAATGAAAGCATTAATAATAAAAAAGAAAAACGAAACATTCAATGAAAACGGCCAAAACTTACTGACCGTGTTCGGAGAAGAAACAAAAACATCCCCATCAATATAGCTACACATATAGAAGTAGACTGATTTGCATTAGTAGTGTTTTACCCATTGTCTCCTGTTTAGGATTGGGCTTCCAGTTCTTTCTAGAATTTACTTCAATTCTAAATTACTGGCGTCTCCGTCTGAACTCTATACTTAGAGGCTCTTGGGTCTTGTTTTGGGTGAACAGCAGTAAAAATAAAATAAACTTTACATATTCAGTTAAGAAAAAAATCCTCTCTGATAATGGCTAAACGAATAACCGAAAGCGCTCGGATATATGAAACATTTGAACAGTTTATAGACACTTTATGTCCAGAAAAGAAACACTTATAACAACACAAGAAACATTGAAAAATTTTAACCTGTAGAAAAAGACAATATGTATAAGCCTTTTATTCAATGTTTCTTGTATAAAGGTAAAAGACAATAAAAAAACTGTATTATTTAAATTCGATACAAAAAAGCTTGGAAAAATATATAAATAACTTTCGACATTATCTGTTTATATTCCTGGGATGAGATATTATAGTACACTACTAGCAGTAGAGCCCGGCATTGCCCGGGGATGTAACAGTAAGAGATAACTCAAGTATCAACCATCATAAAGACTGAAAAATAAAATTGACAAAGATTATTGTTTAAGGTTGACGGACACGCATGTCTTAATTAGTTTTTTTTGTTTTGTTTTGTTTTTTTTTACGAATTGGTCAGACTGAAACAAAAACATTGTTTTCAATCGTTATGAGTGTACCGATTGAATAGAATTTTCTTACAAAATTTTCTTGTAAATGGAATTTTTAAAGCATTCTGAATGTAAAAATCAAGAAAAAAGTATGCAAGTCAATAAGAAACACTACCTGCCAAAAAAGTGAAGTTTTGTTGAAATCGGTTGAAAAATGTAGGAAATCCGATGCCATATATAAGAGAAGACACACACACACAAACAACCTGGGTTTTATAATAAGTATAACTCGATATGAGTTGTCCCCCTTTCATTCTCGCGACAGCGATGCCTCTTAATCGTGTTTTCAAATTGATTTCGTGCAAAAACAATTGTGTTTTTCCAATTTTTGGCGCTGTCAGAACCACCGCAAGGTAATTTTACGTAGTCCTATGAAGTTTTGTTGAACAGACACATATACACACAACCTGGGTTTTATAATAAGTATGATTTACATTATTCGGACTTTTGTCGTCAACTTTGTTGCCATACTTTTCACAACGTTTCGGCTGTTGTACGCTCTGACCTTCTTCAGGTGGTTAGAATGCCGATCTGAACCATTTATTTCGATCACTGGGGTGAAGTCGTTTTGTACAATGTATACTTTTGCAAACAGAATTACTACTCTCCCAAGCAAACCGTACACAACCCTATCAATAAATCAAAAGAAAATGGTTGAATCTATCAACAGAACAATAAAAACAATATTTCCACACGTCATAGTACTTGACGTAATTTTCTGTTGACAATATGAATACAATAGGTTTTTCTAATTTTTTCTTGTTCCTAAGGAAAGTTTGGGTTTTGTTTATGCCTACTTTGTTTTCAATAAATTCATTTCGCTTTTGCGTTGAAAAAGTCCAAATTGTCTTTTATTATACACAGACACAATTTGTGTGGGGGTTTGTGTATAGATGTGCGTGTGTTTATGCGTGCTCATCGGGGTTGTCATTAACATTTCCCATGATCAAAATCAAATTTTAAACACTATTTAAACATAAACTGAATGATACTTTGAAATATTTTCAAATTTTAAAGAAAACTTCCTAACTATATTTTGTTTTATGGCTTAAATGTGCAATGAAATATGTCGTCTCAAACAAGACGTGATAAATTGTCTCATTTAAAATGCTTGGTATGAAAAATTGTGAGTTAATAAAACTGTTGGATATTTGCACTACATCTGCAACATATATATATATATATATATATATATATATATATATATATATATATATATATATATATGAAATCAATAACAACAACAAAAAACATTAACTCGCTTTCGTTTAAAAAGCGCAAAAAATTTTGTCATTTTATGTCCTCCATACGTTCGTTTTTTCTCACTAGATAAGTTTTACAATATTTAAGAGCATTCAAACTTTGAAAACTTTACGATATATTTTACCTTAAAAATACTTGTCACCAAATAAACATTTATGCATCTCGTTTAATAAAGTTACTCAAGGAAGAAAACGCATTGACATACAGACATTCTTCATAGTTTCTGTCATATATATATATATATATATATATATATATATATATATATATATATGTGTGTGTGTGTGTGTGTGTGTGTGTGTGTGAGAGAGAGAGAGAGAGAGATAACTATATATATGAATATATATCAAGAAAAGAAATTTTCTTTTCACTTTGTTAACACATGCACACACACGCAGACAGGCACAAAAACACGCGCACAAAAACACACACATGCGCACAAACACATACACACATATATATTGGATATTTTATAAATACAAATATTTAAGTAAATTCCCTGTTTAAGTAGTAGTTTAAAAGCAGTAATTCGACCTTGCTACCAAGGTGTGTCCTCTGTAGCTAAATAGTGTAGAACCTCAGGCTATATAAGAGTTCCGTGTAGGATACAGGTTTAATTCCTGTCAGAAAAGACAGATTTTCTATGAATTTTCTCAGACTTTCGCTCCCATAAATGTTGTTAATACTGTTTATTATAAAAACAGAGCATTTACTTAAATGTTTGTATCTATAAATATAACTCATAAACAAAAATTATAATAATTGTCGAAATTAGTCAATTTCATAATACATGACGTCATATATATATAAATATAAACATTTCGTATTTATGAAGCCAACACACTTTTAAAATTATTTCGTTAGAAGCGATTGAAAAGTTACTGTAGTTTTTTTCGTTTTTTTTTCAGTTTTCTTTTTTTATATATATATTTAGAAATTGTCCGAATTTGTTCGGTATGTCCGAGCGATTTTGACTATTGTGTTTGGTTGCCTAGGTGAGAAACAGATGATAATATATATTCGTTAATCTATGACTTCGCGTGTCTCTATTATACATTGTGTAAGTTTTTACATACATGCTGTTTTGTTAGATAAAACATACCGTACCTTATTCGTACGAACACACTCACACACGCACATATATATATTAAAATAATATGAAAGATCAATGAGATTTATAATTCAGTTCTTAGCATTCATTTTTATTTTTTAAACCATTGCTCGATACAGTAGAGGATAATATTATAATATTTTTTTTAAATATATTATTATCACAGCACCTAAATTCCCATCTTTCAAAACTGAAACTTAAATTGAAATTCAATCATAAAAATTAATCTTAAAATACAAAGTTCCGTTCCATGATCTCCTTATTAAAAATTTACTAAGAAGATTTCGATCTGAAGAGATGAATATTTCGGTGTTCACGAAATAAATTAAAACCGAAATTAATATTTAAGATTCTCTTTATTATTATTATTATTATTATTATTATTTGTAGTATACATTAAGTACACTCCGGGTTTGTATCTTCCTTGGAAATATCCATACCAGTCCCAAACTGGTAATACATGAAATATCAAATATTACCATGGATTTCTGAAGTCTCCGAGTTCTTAATTAATTTTTCCTTCTTGTTCATTGTGCTCACGGGATTTATATTCTCCTTGGAATTATCCATACGGATGACCAATTAACTTTTCATCATATATATATATATATATATATATATATATATATATATATATATATATATGCGTGTGTGTGTGTGTGTGTGTATAAATAAAAGAAAGAACAGTAAGATATATAATATTTTTACAAAATAGTGCTTCCTTTTTTTTTTAAACATGGTTAGAACTCTGTAGCGAAAATAACCATAATTTAAATTTAATTAATTTATAATATTATATATATATATATATATATATATATATATATATATATATATATATATATATATATAATGGACAGAATTATTCGCGCTCATCGAATATTCCGTATTTTCTAAGGAAATGCGAATATTTGCAAGTACTTACTGAATTTACTGAATGGTTGATTCCCTATTTAGTTCTGAATAAGTCGTGAATTCTTTAGAGGATTCTTTCTATTATATTCACAGTCATAGACTTTTCTGAAAATTAGTGCAGTCCAAAATCATTAGCCCTCCTTTAGAAATTATGAAATAATATCGGTCTGTTGTCATTACAATGTTATTTTTTTTCTTAATTTGACATTTTATACAAACATCCTTTAAAAATGAAATCTCATTGACCTGATTCTATAACATTTCAAAAGGTAATGGAGAAGCCTATATGTCAGTGCCACTTAGCCCCGATAATTCCCATTCTTTCTGCAATCACAGCGAAGACGGCTGAATTGATTAAGAAGCTCCGAATAAAGATAATTGATAAGAAAACCAAGGTGATAAAACCAAGCGTTTAGTGTTCCTACACGACAATTCGTAGCATTATCAAGATGTACAACATAACTAAATAATGTTGAGAATAAATTAACGACTGACAGAAAACGGTTAATGTCTAATGTTTGAAATGAAAATTGTTAGAGATGTCTCGAAGATAACTCGCTTAACGACAAAGGACGTTGTCAATGATATAAAGACATCCGGCTTGAGTGTATCGATGAAGAGAGTCACTAGTTGCATTCATCGAGTAAGACTTCGAGAGTGTTGCCAAAGGAAAACTCCCTTGCTTAAGGCTAAACACCTAAAATGCAGATTAGCTTATGATAAAAGCCATCTAGAAGATAGAAGTCAATATTGGAACTATATTTTATGGTCAGATGAAACCAAACGAGAAATATTTGGTCACATGAACTCCCGTATGTATGGAGGAAAGTGAATGAAGCATACAAATAAATAAAAATACCCTACGTGCAATTAAGCACGGTAGGAGCAATATTTCTGGGGGATGTTTTGCTGCTTCTGGACAAAAGGAATTAGTTAGAGTATAGGCTTTCATGGATAAAGTGCAGAATTTTTGCTATTCTTAAAAAGAATATAAAGCACGAAAGCTGTCTTTGGGGCATCACTGAGCGTTCCAGCATGAGGATGACCCGCAACCCACGGCACGAATTGGTACAAAATACTGAGATGACAGCAATATATAGATACTGGCGTATCCCGCACAAAGTCCTGACCTAAACTCGATTGAAAATTAATAGGGTGATTTGAAGAAAAAAGCGCTCTTATCTTTTTAATATATATATATATATTCTATGAAAAATTTCTCGGACATTCAGGCGGGTAAATGTTATTTAATACTGTTTATTATAAACAGAGCATTTACTTAAATACTTGTATCTATAAAAAGAATGTTAAACATAAAAATGTATTTAATAATTTGTCGGACTTTGTTCATTTCTTAAGATATATATATATATATATATATATATATATATATATATATAAGTATGTATTGTGTGTGTATTGAGGTGGCATTTTTCATTAATACATGTTTCATTAAATAATATAGACAAGTTTTGTCAATTTATTTTAAACAAAATCCTTTGATAACGTCTGATAAGCTTAATAACATTACCATTGAAAGACGAAAGAAAATTACCATGTTGATACATGTTTTAATTTTAATCCTTTCTAAGCTTTCGCCTTACCTAAACCATCATCGGAGAATAAAGATGGTAATTTTGCAACAATGACAGTTTCTTTGCTTGCGTGGAAGTTTGGAATGCAACGATAAATTCGTGCATATGAAACACGGGAAGTAAATTATCTCATTGTGGTTCATGACGCCACACTCGACCACGTGACAGTGAATATGAAGAGAAGTAATAAGTATGGAAAGTCGTCTTTCAATGATAATATTATTAATCTTAACGGAGGTTATGAAAGGATTTTGCTTAAAATAAATAGACGAAACTTGTCTATATTATTTAATAAAACATATATATATATATATATATATATATATATATATATATATATATATATATAGGCACACACACACAGAGAAATAAATGCAATAATAAGGAATTTAAAATACTGAGTGAATTTTTCTGTCGTTCGTGTCTCTCCTTCGAGGTTGGGAATGGTGGTCTTGTTCTGTTTGCCAGAGTCAGTTGGCATTTCGGATTCTGAAATGGCTAATGAGGCCGATTTTGGCTCGAAAAGTCCTCGTTGTTCAGAATACCAGGTTAGGCCTTCATTGCTGTTGTCTTTCTTTTCGCTCTTGTCTTTTTTTCCCTTTCTACTGGCTGATCGTTCCCATTCGAAGATTGTTGTTCCATCACTACCAATGGACCTCCAAATATTTCTGTCCCTTGCACTCGATTTGCAGCCTTTGTTGTCGACGTAACATTTCTTCAGGTTTTTTTTAAAACGTCATTGAATCTCTACTATTTACCTCCATTTCTAAATACAGACATGTACAATTTAAACGACGAAGTCCCGATACAAAAAGATATATATTTGTCATAAAAGAAAAACAATAAATTTAATTTATGCGAGAAAATTTGAATCAGACGTGACTATTAATTTATTTACGTGTTTTAGAAGCTCAACATAAGTATGATTTATGGGTCTATCTATTGGAAAACAGGTTGCTATGGCAAATATCTGAACGCACGAAGAATTATGAAACTTTTAGATCAATTTATCAATATCATTGTAATATATATATATATATATATATATATATATATATATATATTAGAAGATACTTCAATAAAATATTATAAATTGCAGTCCGATACTTTTAATCCGGCACCAATAGAGTCAAGCCACTGCCGGACCAAAGGTTGTAAATATAGACTTCTCAGCCCATTCAACATATATCGCTGTTATCAATCTTAAACATAAAATGGAGTTACTACGTGTCCAAAAGCAAATTCCGGCCAGGAGCCAACAATCAGTGCATCGAATTAAACACCGTCTTCGATGGTCAGGTGATGAAGCAAGAATGAAAGAGTCAATGTTACCACGTCAAGTTGTATTCAATGAGGTTACTTCAGGGAAAAGACTACGAGGCTGCCTGTATTTTCGAAGATAAAGGGACCAACCTCAAAACATAACTGAAAGTAGCTGGGCTTGAGCCTAAATCGTTTGCCACCAGAAGAGAAAATGAAGAAATCAGACGACAGATGAGATAGGCTCGACAAAACTGAACTCGTCTTCCACCAACATTATTATGCAGTCAATGCCATCGACTCTTCCATGTAAGAATTGGCCAACTTAGTCATCAACGCCATCGTCATAAAGGAAACGATCAGAAAAGAACTTAAATTCTTGGATACCAAATAATACTGACGACGTTCAAAAGTAAAATAAACCTCAAAAATATGAAAAAAAATTAATGCTTCCAAACCAGATTTTCATTGTTTCTGTAATTTTCTTATCTGTGTTGTGTTACTTCAGGACGTTGGCGATCATGGTCCTCCACAATTTTCTCTCATTTGTAGTTCTTAATAAACTTTGTCTTTTTGCCATCTTTCCCATAACCTGCTCCGCCGTCCATTCGCTCAAACTCATCAGGTAGGCTGTCTGTTGCTTTTCTGTCTCTGTCTCTTGTCAGTATCAAATACTCAAAGCCCTCCTCTTTCAGCAAACTCAACTCTCTCTCCAAGGCATTCTCAGAATCCTTCTGTAGAACAAGATTTCTGTTACTTCACGTCTCTTCTTCATCTGTGACGAGATCGCCCAGCAGTCACTGCCATATAAGCGTGACATGACATAAGGGTTTAGTACTCTTTTCTTGGTTTCTAATGATATTTTTTTTTCAGTTTCATAATACATTGCTCAGATTTTGGAAGGCACATTTCGCAATCCAAATAGGCCTTCGGATTTCAGTGTCGCACATTTCATCCTCTGTTAAAACGCTTCTCAGATATCTAAATTATTGCAACTGTTTCATTTCAGTATCGGAATCTGTAATTTGCATGCTCGGCGGTTACCATTCCTAACAACAATGGATTCAGTTTTCTTACAATTGATGTTCAGTACTTTCCTCTCGCTTTTATGCACTACCTTCTGTAGAAATGCCTATAGTTTATTTTTCTGCTACCTATCGATGGTATATAATCTGCATAAGTTACGGTGTTAACAATGTGTTGTAATGAAATGTCCCACAATCCCTATCGCCTATGTGGACCGTCTATATCAGTAGCTATATGTAGTGAGCACACGATATACCTGGAGACTTGATTCAGCAATTAGTTGGAGATTTCTCTCAAGCTGTGCTTGTCGAAGCCTCTGTCTTCGGGCAGAGAGGAACCCAGACGAGGCTGTGCCGAAGGGCAGATCCTCGTCTGGTGTGGTAGACAGCTAATCGATCCTGTTTTTTACGGGGTCTACGGGGAAATTTTGCTCGAACCTACGGGATTGCTTTTGTCCAGCATGAAAAACGGGCTTGTGGCACATTCTGCCTCGCGGGAGGTAAGGTAAATAACCTTGCTTCGGCTGTTAGTTGGAGATTCTTCTCCAGCCGTGTGAGTCGAACTCTCTGCCTTCGGGCAGAGAGGAACCCAGACAAGGCACTGCCGAAGGGAAGAGTCTCGTCCGGAGTGGTAAACGGCCTTGTGCCACATCATGCCTCGCGAGGAGGTAAGGTAAATAACTTTGCTTCGGGAATTACTAGCTTGCCACCCGATACCCCATCTTTCAGTAGTGTATTCTCTTTTACAATAAACCTCTCTTCTTTCATCTACGCGTGTGTTGCTGTTCCTTTACCAATTTTGTCTGTTTCTAACATCTTTAAGTATACATCAGATTGTATCCGTCATTAATTAATCCCGGTAGGACGTGTAATTCTCTGCGAATGGCCTCGTTTTATAGGTGAAAAATTCTGGCGTGAAGAAAGAAAAAGGAAACAATCTAAAAAAAAAAACAAATAATATGTAATTATTATCCTGAACATGCAAATATTCAGCTGTATATAAGAATTGAGTAAGACCCTATCATTGTTGCTATCGGCTACTGCGAAAAATTGTGTGACCCGGTCCTGGTTATCGCACAACTAATGTGACTAATTAAAAAAAGCCGGCTTATGAGAGTTACGGAATCACTAGATGCTGGATTAAAGATGTTGGAATGTAGCCATGATTAATGACAGCTTTCTTCGCAACTCTTTGAATGTTCAGTCGTTTATCTAATAGCACCCTCAATACTGGGTAATGGTTAACGAGTACATTAATTTGCCTTGTGAAAACAAATCTCCACACGTGCTTTTACATAATACCTTCGTATTTGTATTATATTGTCTGTTGGGAAATCTTTTATCTTCGTCAGTAATGCAAAGTTTTCTACCGAAAACAAAATGGCGGCTACTATGAAAAATCTCTCTCAGCTATTTTATAGTCCTTTATATCCAGCAAAGTGCGATTTTCTGTTTTTCTCTGAACGGGCCAGGTAATGATCCTTTACCAATGAAACAGTGAAAGTGTTAATTTGGCATAAACCCGTCGAGTAACATGGAAATTTAGTTTAAGTCGTGTCTCCAGATACTGGGGAAGGTTATATTTCCGCTTTAAGTTGCTTCGCCAAATGTTGAAGACACTCGATGCATATTTTCACATAAAGCACTCTTTGTTGCTTCCTGTGAAATTTAGGGAAAATTCATATCGTACTCAACTTCTTTTACCTTTTACTTGAATAATTTGTAACAGTATAGTAGGCATAAATGAAGACAAAGCTCAAAGAAAAATTATGGGTTCAACTCATCAGAGCCCATCTTGCACATTTTCAACTCTGGCAGTCGACGTTGCATTGAATACTGCTGCTATATCTGGCCTGCGGCCCCTGCTGTTCATCTCAGGATTCTTGACGAAATACAAAAAAAAAAGGATAAACAATGTAATCGATCCTAACTTGTCATCACGATGCGTGGTTTTCAGAGGAGTCACTTTCTGACCGATTTAGCCTGGATTTCCTCTGTCTTTCCTAAATAATATTTCCGTGGCAACTACTCTGACGAGCTTTATATACCTGATACCCCGACTTGATGAATTTAAGGTGCTACTCGATTGGCATATAGGTCCCACCATTTACTGTTTAAATAGCTAAATGTAACCGCCATTCTACTCCAAGAGTTTCTTTTCTCGCAGTTCCCACCTGTGGAACTCCCTTCCGTTTAATTGCCATGCTTATAACTGCAATCTTCAAAAAATAAAATGCAACGTTAATCGCCATGTACTTGAAATCCTTTCATCTTTTGTCCTTTCCTTCGTCAATCATTCATATCCGCAATCTTTTCACTCAGTGTCACTTCCTGTAACTTAATGGACACTAGTGGCACCCACATCTTGATTAGAGTGAAATCATTAAAAACATACAAAATTAGTAATATTTGCAGAATTCGTTTCGACGCCAATATATGTTGCAGTAATTATAAAATGAACGTAAATCACATCCATAGAACGTAATAATACTTCTTTACTTGCCATGACGCGTCTAATTGTCGGAAAATGACTCATATGCGAAGTGCGTTCAAAAATATCCGACCTTTGGCCGTAAGAAAATTTACATCTCACAAATTTTATTTAATCCCCTTCGAGATATTCCGCTTGGGGGTTTACACCCTCTTCCTAGCGGGTCTCTCACAGCTTGCAACACACCTCGAACGCGTTCTTTGCAGAAGCTACCGAGCTTCCCCGTCGCATTTCTCATCATTTCCTCTCGCGACTCTTTCTGTGTGGTTTTCAGAGGAATAAGATGTCATGGTGGATTAATGGATAGCAGCTCAGATTAAGGAATTGGAGAGCCGAGTTCGAATTCCAGTCGAATCCATTACATTCACTTACGTGCTAATATAAATCCTCCTCTTCTCCCGCTATGGGTAAATAGCTAGACAGACCGGGCCTTGGATGGCAACTGGTCTACCGCATAAAGAAATGGCAATCTACTGCGGAAAAAAAATCTGCTTCGTCAGTCATGTGTCGAAAGATACATGATCGCCTAAGCGTGTATCACGCATGGCACATAAAAAACTGACTGACAGAAGTCACACAATGCCAAGTCTGTAGAGCAGGGAACCTGTCAAACAAGTGGTGTGTTATCCTTGACCAAGAAAGCTTGTATCATGTAAGGCGGAATGATTGTTTAATCACAAGAATAAATTGGTATTCACAACATTTTGATATCTATTATAATTACAACTAAAACCATGCAATATTTACCTAGAAAAAGAACAGGTTAAATCGTTTTGAGTCAGACACACTCTATTCCTAATGGTGAGAAGAAAAAGATCATTCAAGCCTTCAGTAATGGTATCAACATTCATACCCAGGCTTCCATCTTCAAATCTATTCAAGAATCATCAATTAAACGGTGAATAAGTTTAAAAAAAAGGGAACAGTAAGGTGAAAAAACTGCATCAGGAAGTCACAACAAAAAGAGGGCTCATCATTTCAACGTAGAGCGAAAGAGATCAATTAGAAAAGATCCAACTCAATCCATAAGACTTTTCACACGTGAGAGAGAAAATTCAGCTCTGACAATTCAAAAGAGCATTGAAAATGAAAATGAAATCGTACGTGAAATCTGTGAGGCAACTTGTTACTCCACGATGGAAAGTTAGATAGTTAGTGAGGGAGATGTTTATCTTGAATAATTTGGAAAATGACCCTGGAATTATATATATATATATATATATATATATATATATATATATATATATATATATATATAACCATGGAATATTACTGTTTCAACATTTTCTCCTGGGCATTGAGTTCTACTTGGATTCTATCCTCTTGGTAATTTACACACACACACACACACACACACGCACATATATATATATATATATATATATATATATATATATATATATATATACTTTATATGAGCTTCCGATTCATAGCTATGATTAATTAATGATGAACACGTCGTTTTTCTTTATGATCGAGTTCATCACGATTCTTCTGTTAAGTTTGAGAGTAATTATATAGTATTATTGATCAATGTAGAGTCCAGTAGCGTTAAAAAAAATCTCAAGAATTCCAGTAAGATATCTTTAATCATTTCTAAGATACACCGGTTCAAATTTTAATCTAACAATTTGAACAATATTGCTGTTACGAGATTTGGATAATTTTGCTGTTAAATCAAGTATATGGGAATTCTTATTTACTCTTTTATAAAGTTTTTTTGGTAAGCAATTCACCCAGCAAGGCTAGATGCCACTAGTACGCAAGGCGTTACAGAGAAGAGACGGCCACATTTAACCGTTTCGACAGTGAAAGAGTGGGACCGTGATGTCAGCCTAGTAGCACGCTTAAATTCATGCAGTTTGGGAACTAGCGAAAGTGGTTCGTGAAAGTATTTGTAGAAAAAAACAGAGGGAGGTGACGCTGTTAGAGAGCGACTGAAGACGAGGTGCCAGATCAGGACCTACCACATTGCTTATCCGTCTTTGGATCTTGTCGAGGACCTTATGGTGACCATATATGGCAGTAGTATTCCATGCAAGAGCGAATGGTTGATTTGTAGAGTTGAAGGATGGATTTGGGCGAGAAAAATGTTTTTGGCGCGACACAGGGAACCAACTTTCGTCGTATCAATTGGCAGTTGACCGATGTTTTGTCTGCCATTCCAACAAACAATAAATAAATAGTGTTTATAATTTTTTGATAATTCCCAAGAACAAAGAAAATGAACAAATTCACTTTCATATATTTAGAATTTATTTTTATTCTAATAATCCCTATTTAAATGTCAAATAGATGTGGCGCGAAGTGTTTTTGTTTTGGGGGCATGTATGCCCATGTTTGTTAATATTTTCATGTCAATTTATTCGAATGAGCTTTCTTTATTAGCATCATGAACGCATGAATTTAAGATTATATGACCCGCACAACTCGACCGTAGCGACGTCTCCATAAGATCCAAAAGAATACAGGGCATTACATTTTGGGACGTCTTGGCTGGAAGTGTTGCCGGAAACTTGTCAGCCAACCGGCTTATGGGCTTCATCCTGAATTTACCTATATATATATATATATATATATATATATATATATATATATATATATATATTATATTTATGCTCTAATTTTGTATCGAGCACTATTTTTTAAAAAATAATAACAAAAATACTTTTGATTATTTACCCAACGAGTTCTTTCCTATTTTCTATATATTTTCACACACACACACACACACACACACACACACACACATATATATATATATATATATATCCCTATCGATCTATCTCACTGTTAATTCTACACAATCCTTATATATATATATATATATATATATATATATATATATATCCCTATCAATCTATCTCACTTTGTTAATTCTACACAATCTTTATCTCATATATATATATATATATATATATCGGGTACATGGATTTCGACAGCATGGGAAGAGGAAGGCAGTCCATCTAAGAGAAGGAAAAATATGATTTTAAACATCCGCTGCCTTACGGTTATATATATATATATATATATATATATATATATATATATATATATATATATATATATACAAGATAAGGATTCAGCTGTGGAGAAATAACAAAGTGAGATGGATTGATAGGGATAAAAAATAAAAGACACACACCGAGAGATTATTTCCCAATCGATGAGCATCCAAGAACTATGACGGCCAACTGACTTGTCGGGCACACAAGGCAAACACATTAGAATGGCGGATCAACGGAATTTCAAATGAACAGATTGCCAGATCCAACAGAATGTCAGATCAATCGTTTAACAGAATATGCCCCCGAGTCAAATATTCTCTTTGATTTGTCTCTTCGATTCCGTTTCCTCGACGATAACGTAATGGAAATTGCCGTCCCCAGAGAAAACAATATTGCATATTAAAGAATTCTGGCAACCGGACGTCGTTTGGCTAGATAAAACAATAGGATTTATATTACGACACCGAAATAACATGGTAAGACAAATAAAAAAGATCTCTGTTTATTATTATTATTATTATTATTATTATTATTATTATTATTGTTGTTGTTGTTATTTATTTCGATGCCTGATACAATCATTTGCCAAATATTTCACCTATGATTTAATATAATTTAGTTTTTTTTTTACTTTGAATGTTATTGAGCATGTTTCTTCGAAGGATTATTATTATTATTATTATTATTATTATTATTATTATTATTATTATGGTATGTGTTTGTTTATTGATGTTGATATATTTACCAAGTATTTCGCATATGGTTTACGGTAATTATCATCATTATTAATATCATTATTAACACGATTTCAACAGAGCGATTTAAGAATAGATTAAAAGGATATAATGACAATGACAATGTTCAATAATATTTCGACAGTCTGTCTCTTTCAAGTGTTTAACATTTTTTTACAAGTATAAAAATATAAAAAAATCTCCAGAAAATTGTAAGTCTTTGTATAAATGTCGCTTGCCTTGAGAAAAAAAAACACGGTTGTACATGCAATCAACGAGAAACAACGAATGAAACGCCGTCAGCGTGAAGGCATGCAACTAAAATGTGCTTAATATGATGGTGATCTTGTTTATCTTGGAATTTTCCGTTAGTTGATTAGTTACTAAGATGAATTAATGAAACAGTTTAGTATAAGCTATATGGAATATTTATGTTATTCTGTTCGAGGCTGGAGGCTGGAGGCTGGAAGTTAGTATAGGCCTCGACCGCGGTGATGGAAAGCGGCCGGATGGCATTACCATTTTCCCTTTTAAAATGAGGAAGTCGTTGATTTGGGATGCGACCTGTGCGGATACATTTTCGGCCGGTAATGAAAAAATTAGTTAAATATTCTTCTCTTGCTGATAGTTTTTTTTTTTTTTTTACTCCTGTGGCAGTGGAGACTTCAGGGTTTATTGGCCCTCGTTCGATGGCGTTCCTTCGGAGGATTGGCGCGATTGCGTCTCGATTGAAGAAAGAGCCTCACGAAACGGAGTGGCTCTTGCAGCGTGTCTCACTGGCCATGGTTCGAGGTAATGCTTTCTCCATCATTGCGGCTGACAGAGGATAGCAAAAAAACTGTTTATTGTTACGTTGTTCTGGAATTGTCATCAGTGGTCAACTGTAACTGGCTTTTTTTTCAATAAATTTTAATTTGTGTAATTTGCTTATGTAATTATCCTCACGTATTTTAAACATAATAAGAGCAATAATATTCAGAATATTCAAATCCTGCTTTTAAAAATTTGAAGAAAACAGAAATACTGTCGAAATAATGTGCAACCTTGTCAAAAGCCGTCTTTATCTTTTCTTTTTTTCTTTTCTTAAATTACGCTCTTCTCTTTTGAAAAATATTTCAAAATATTGATTTACGCCAATCTTCTTTTTTTATTATTATTGTTGTTATGTAATTATTTTGAAATTTATTTGTTTGTTTATTTATTTTGATATATTTATAAAATTTGGAAATTATTATTTATTTATTTATTTATTTATTTATTTGCTTGTTTGTTTATTTTGATTTTGATATCTTTACAATGCTTATCGCCTAATGTAAACTAATATTATTTATCATCATCATTATTGTTATTATTATTATTATTTATTTGATTGGGTATAATTTATTTATTTTGATTTTGATATATTTACAATGTTTATCGTCTAAGGATAATGCATTATCATTACTAATATCATCATCATCATCATTATTATTATTTATTTGTGTATTTATTTATTTATTTATTTATTTTTATTTTAATATATTTACAATGTCTATCGCGTAAAATAGACTAATGTACTTTATTATTATTATTATTATTATTATTATTTATTAGTTTGTTTATTTATTTATTTTGATTTTGATATATTTATAATGTTAATCGTATGAGGACAAAGGTAATTTATTATTATTATTATTATTGCATATGATGTCATCTTGCCAGTGAGTAATTTTAAGTGCTATTAGGTAAAAAGGTCACTCTTAGAGTGCTACCTATACACATTTGGTACGTTTCATTCAGACGGAGAGTGTTTTGTGGATGATATGTCCAGTTCCGCACAAAGTAATCTTTTGCAGCTCTGACATGCTGACTGGCCCAGGAATTTTACTCACATGATTTTCACTACCCTTCTTTATCATATCCAATGCCCGCCCCTATCAGAACAGTGATAATCGTAGTTTTATGTCTCCATAATTTTTTGTTACTTCGTTTTGCAGGTTATTATAATTTGACAGTTTTTTAAATCCTTTAAAGTATGGAATCGTATTATTATTTTCATTATTATTATTATTATTATTATTATTATTATTATTATATGTTTGTTCATTTATTTCTTTATCTTGATTTTAACAACGATTTCGCCTAAGTACTAACTGAATTATTATTATTATTATTATTATTATTTTCTTTGATTTCTGGCGTTTACACATTTCTTTCCGGGTCCCACCCAGGGACCTAAGGTTAGAAATGGCGTCATGACACTTTCCACTGACAAAAAAAAAATAAAAATAAAAAAAAAAAAAATAAATTAAATTACATAGATAAAGCCCTTTGTAAGGCGTGGGCAAGTACTTGTCAGAACAATTTTTTGTATCTCCTTGAGGCATGGACTTCCAGGAATCACTTCAATTAGTCTACTGCAATCTTTTCCAACCAGTCCTAGGGCTCCAACTACAACAGGGATTGTTGATGTTCCCATATGCCACATTTTTTTAGATTTCTATTTCAAGGTCCTTGTACTTTGACAACTTTTTGAATATCTTCAAAGATACATTGCAGTCAGCAGGGACTGCAATATCAATAAGGAGTCACCGTTTTTGTTTGTGGTCTTTAATAACAATGTCTGGCCGGTTGGCCTTGATTGTTCTGTCAGTGTGTATTGTGTAATCCCATAGAATTGTAACAGGTCCTATCTCCGTAACCAGGTCTGGGTGATGTTCATACCAGTTTCTTTCAGTTTCCTTCCCGTAGAAGTTGCAGATTTTCCAGTGCAGATATTGGTCCAACTCTGTTATTATTATTTTTATTATTATTATTATTATTTCATTTATTTATGTTAAAGTGTACCAAAGTAAGGGAATAATGCCACTAAGAAGCAAGAGATTACTGAATCTGAAAGAATATGAAATTATTAAGATATTATTATGGCGAGAGCAATAAAAAACAGAAATTAAGAAGATAGAAGATAAAGATTGTCAGAGCTTTTAAATGTTTGAAAATCAGCGTTCGAAAGCTCGAAGGGAGTTCCATAGGCGATAAGTTCGCGAGAAGAAACTGCTAGTATAGAACTTATGGTTACATCTAACAATTTCAATTGTAAAATGATGAGACCTTGCTGTCAATCTAGTACTGTGTTTTAAAATCATAAATTCTAGGTACCAAAGAGGGAAGATCATCAGGACAATTATTAAGAAAATATTTATAGAAAAGTCACAGATAAGCTACGTTACGGCTGTGAGAAAATGATGAAACAGAGATGCCAGGTTAGATCCATCAATATAGCGGATTCTTTTTTTGGATTTTATCAAGAACCTCTAAATACATAGCAGAAGCACTAATCAGTTATCCAACTTTCCTTGCAGAAGACCCCGCGGAATAAGAGCCTTAACAAATGGAGAGTTGATTAGAGCCTCTATAACTTGTATCATAAATCGGTAGAATGTTGATAGGCCAATAGTTAGAAGCGTCAAACATTTCGCCCGACTTCTTAAAATTGGAACTACAGACGAGGAGAGAAGAGAAGGCGGGGGGGCAAGAAACGGCAAACCATTAATTGTAGAGTTTAGCGAGAACAGGAGCCAGTTCAGAAAGACATTTCGTAAGCACTATAGCAATGATAACATTAAGTTCACATGCTTTGCGGGGATCCATTTTAGACTTGATAACAGAAACTATGTATTTCAAATAACGGGATATTCCCATTAAATTTCTTAATATATACATCAGATGTTATTATGATTATCATCATTAATATTATTAGTTATAAATCCATTGGAAGACATTGGTTTAGCTTAAATGTTCTCCTTTCTCCACTTCCCATGTTTTCTTTTTAAACCGGAGTCCCTTTCATGGAGGTTAGCATCAACCATAAAGATGGGGGGGTGTAGAAAGAGGTATTTCTGATGATTGATAAAGAGTAATTTCGTTTTGGAGACTTTAAAATTAACTAGCCATTCCTTGACACAGATAACAAAATAGCGTAGTTCATTCTTGAGATCAGCTGCCAGTTTGATGAAATCGCCGTTCAGAAGCTTAATTATGAATATTTAAAAAAAAATCTAACAAACAAATGTTGTAAATTGAGTAATTATTTGTTTTACATTCATAATCTTGATCTTGAATAGGTTCTCGCTGTCTTCCTGCAGATGGCGTTCCCAGAACAGCCTGCGTGTAGTTTAAGATGGTAACGCATAAGGAAGCTTGAAATTCAGCGTAAGTCATTTCAACTTTGCTTTTCATAGCGTTAAACATGTCGGATTTCGTGTCAAAGAAAGTGTTTTTTTGCGATGAATTTTCCTGCACTAATTTCTTCAATATAAATCTGCAGCTGAAGCGCACAGAAGTCTTGTTGAAACTTACAGTGACCATGCTCTATCGGAGACAACATGCAGAAATTGGTTTAGAGGCTTCAAAAATAATGATTTTGATGTTAAAGTAAAAGAATTCTCTGGAGCGCCAAAAAAGTTTGAAGACAAAGAATTGGAGGTATTACTCCAAGATGAGTGAAGCGCAAACTGAACTTGCAAAATCCTTAGGAGTTGATCACAAACCGGTTTCGAAACGTTTGAAAGCATTAGGAATGTTTCAAAAGCAAGGGCATTGGGTGCTGTTCATGCCGAGAGACGTCGAACGGCGTCTTATCACGTGTGAACAGCTTCCTCAACAGTGGAAAAGGAAAGGCTTTTTTGCATCGAATGGTGTCCAGAGATGAAAAGTGGATACACTACGATAACCCTAACCACAGAAGATCGTAGGCTAAGCCCGGCCATGCATCAACCTCGGCGGTAAAGTCGAATATCCATATTTGCATTTGATGTGATCAGCTGAGTGTAGTGTGTTATCTCACGGGAGATCGCCATTGGCTATAATTGATGAGTTTGAGCCGAATATTAAAGAAAAAAAACGGCCGCTATACGATCAGAGATACAACCTGATTTTGTAATATGAAAACGCTAGGCCACATCTTGCAAAACGGGGGGGACCTAGTTGGAAACGCTTAAATGGGAAGTTCTACCCCATACGCCGTATTCATCAGACATTGCCCCGTCCGATTATCACTTGTTCCGATCGATGGCACATGGCCTGGCTGAACAGCAATTTTATTCCTATGAAGATGCCACAAAATTGGTCGACTTGTGGTTAGCCTCAAAAGACATGTCGTTTTTCCAATGTGGAATTCAAATGCTGCCAAAAAGATGCGAAAAAGTAGTCGCTAATTATGGATAGTACTTTCAGTGGCATATTTCTAACTAATTTTTTTGTAAATAAAACATTACATGAAAGATCAGCGAGAACATATTCTAGGTCCTAATAATAGGCGTGAATTCAATTACGCTTTTCTGCCATTAAAAAATGAAAACTCCTATAAACGAATTCCATTTATATTTTATTTGTGTTAAGAATTTTTATACTTACATCTTTACATAAAGATTGAATAAATAATAGAAGAAACATTATCACTTATTCTTAAAAGAAAACAAACTATTTAATTTTCTTAAATAGATGTGAATTTATTTCTGTTATTTAGTTGTGAATAATTTTCTTTTCTTGTTAGTCTCCCATTTCGTGAACGAAAAAAAAATAGTTCCCCATGAGAAAAGAAACTGAATGAGAATTAACTAAAAACAAGCAGTAATTGTCTCGGGAATAACATTCCCTACGGTGAAAGATCTCGTAATTAGTTTTGTTCATTTTGTTACGTATATGGCATTCCGTATATAAAATCGACAATGGTTGACTTCATAAAAACGGTAAAACGTGATGCTGATAGGGCCGGCGATAAATTTATTTTAACTAAAATGATCCTGAGTTAAAAAAAAAATAAATAAATAAAAACAAAAAACATCGTAAAGCTTAGAAAAAAAAAGAAAATGAGTACGGATCGATATATCCTTAAACAGGTAGTTGTAAAATCTGAATTTTAACCTATAATTTCCAATGTATAATGCTTAGAATATGTTTTGAATGGCGAAGCAATGATTTACATGGATTGACAAGAATGAAGATTAAGTGCATTGACAGTAAAGAAAATAACATATTTTTCACCGTGTGACGTCCCTGAACACAGCCTTCGCTCGCTCCTCGCTGCTTCGTTCGGGTGTCGCCGCTCCAAACGTGACGTCCGCCTGTCGCGTCAGTCGTGTTGTCTCGTCCTGTGACGACCAACTGGCTTGGTATCGGTCGCGGCACCCAAATGTGACGTTCTAACCCATTGGTGATTCGGATGGGAATCTGGTTAGATTCGATATCAGCCTCGTCGTTCCCAATTCGCTTCCAACGCCTGGGTACCAAAGTAACTGCGTTGATCTCCAGTCCGCCTACCCACGTTGTGAATCGATCTTAGGCAGACGAAATCAATCAGTCGTTGGGGCCGCAATGCCAGTTGGGTCCAAGTGGGGGTGGTATCGCACAAATACGTATAAAAGAAATAAAATGATAACTCAAAAGTTCAAGGTATCAAAGAAAAGGTTAACAAACTTTATGTCTAGTTCTTGGATACATAGGGCTGCGTCTATCTCCCGACCCGTTCTATGGATTGTGACACGTTGTTTTCCGTTAGGCGAGTTTTAACACTTCAAGTTGTTTGCTCATTAAGAAATTGTTTTTTTTTTTGGTCTGTCTTCGGGCGAAAGTCGAAAAAAAACTTATTTTGGTGGTCTGGATCTAAGTCGCTCTTCAAACTAATTGTTCTTGGATTGAAGATGAGTCCGGAAATTGCGCGAATCTTGGTCAGCCGATGCGAGGCTTGCTTCAACTGAGCACTGGAGACTGACTCTGGGAACTGTCTCTCCCGAACTCAACTCTGGAACTGATTTCTGCTCGCTGCGACTTCGCTTATATGGACGCCGACCAAAACCGGGGTGGGTTTGTCGGCGTCGGAGGTTCCTCGATAATTCTAAATACATATCCACTTTTTTTTTTTTGGTTAGGAATTTTCCACTTTTTTTCCATTTTTGGGAGCCTTCTCTTACTCCCACCTTCTCACCATACTTCAGAGGGGCGTGAACTGCTCTCCCACTTCTTCGTAGGTGGGCGGCGACAGCTTCCTCCTTGTGTCACGTGATCACCACTCGGCCAATGATATCCAGCCGGACGTGTGCGATCCCGCGGGCTTTGTTTCAGGGAAATAAAATATCTTGCTTAAAAAAAAATCTTTTTTTTTCCTTTTCTTTCTTTTTAATCGTAGTTCTCATTTTCTCTGGCCGCAAATAGAACAATGCGATCGGTGGTGGTCATAACTCTTGTTCTCACCTGACTTCGTCAGTCAGATTATCGCTAATTATCAGAATGGGTGGTCTATTTGACACAACACAATCGTCCGTCGCCTCGAAAAAAAAACATTTCCATGGTTCCAGTCATTCTTTGGTGCACATTTCTGATAACATAGTTTTATTATCGCAGCCAAAGATGTCTTGTCAAAAGAAAAACGGTCAGTCGCCACCTCGTGTGCGGCTTTGACACAATTAACTTTTCATATCTATCCAAAGCCCTGTAGTTCACCTGTTTTTGTCAATTATCAAAATAACATTTTCAATTGGATTTTTCTTTGGCTAGTCGGTCTGTGGTTTGCCAATCAGATGTTTTCCCGCATTAACGGTTTGTTTATGTATCCCCGATAACACAGCTCGTCGCCAGAACATAAACGATTCCCTTATCCACTTAGAATTTTTCTGCCATTGTAAAGACAGTTTTGCCATGTGCTACTTATCAAAATATCCTTATCCATTGTTCTCTAGTTGTCGGTGTCCTACTTATCATCCAGGTTTGGGTCTCGCCTCTCTTTTCCTTTCTTTCCTTTCTCTCTTTTCTTTCTTTTCTTTTTGCCTTGGTAAATGGTGCCACAACCGGTATCTCTTTTAGAGACAAAATAAATGTTAGGATTATTTTTATATTAATGTTCACCCATTATAAAGCCCACTTCTGCTAGTAGAGCTGTTAACGTATAATTATATACTGAGTGAATGTAAATGTTTTGCTGTCGTCAAATGGTGTGCATTCCAGGAGAGTGGTTACAACTGTTCTAGAATAGTGCAATTTTAATATAACATTACAATGCATCTAATAAACAGACCTCCTACTATTGTTATTCCAGATTGAAGATGGAACAGCGGTTTGAACACACTCTACTAAGCAATGCTTGTCGCAGCTGACTAATTTGCAGAAAAAAAGTTTAAACGTAAAGACAATCTGGTAGCAAACCCATGCATTAAAGTTTTCTATTGACAAAGATGGACATCAAAACTCTCTCTCACACTACTTACAATCTAGACCTTGCTTCCTCTGACTGTGGTTGTAATCCTAGCTGAAGGAGAACCCCAGGAGCAGTCGTTTTGAAGACATTCAGATGAACACGCCTGTGACAAGGGTCGTAGACCACTTAATGTTGGGTGACGTCCAAGGACCCCTCAGTAAAGTCATATTTGCATTTTATGTGATCAGCTGAGTGTAGTGTGTTATCAGTTGCTCAAACCGATCGAAACTATCACGGGAGATCGCCATTGGCTACAATTGATGAGTTTGAGCCGAATATTGAAGAAAAAAAAACGGCCGCTATACGAGCAGAGATACAAACTGATTTTGCAATATGAAAACGCTAGGCCACATCTTGCAAAACGGGGGGAAACCTAGTTGGAAACGCTTAAACACACTCTACTAAGCAATGCTTGTCGCAGCTTACTAATTTGCAGAAAAAAGTTTAAACGTAATGACAATCTGGTAGCAAACCATGCATTAAAGTTTTCTATTGACAAAGATGGACATCAAAACTCTCTCTCACACTACTTACAATCTAGACCTTGTTTCCTGTGACTTTGGTTGTAATCCTAGCTGAAGGAAAACCCCGGGAGCAGTCGTTTTGAAGACATTCAGATGAACACGACTGTGACAATGTCGTAGACAACTTAATGTTGGGTGACGTCCAAGGACCCCTCTGGAAGCGTCATAACAAATGCAGTGAAGACGAAGAATCCCATCTCCAAGATGATAATTGTGCCCTGCTTTGAAATTAGAAAAGGACATTTAGTATTATTTCCAACCCATCGTAGGCATATAGTTGCACACAATACGAACAGGTATTTTTTTTATCTGTGTGTTGAGTGTCGTTTAGCTTATTATTATTACACTACCATTTAATCCACATGCGAGGAAAAAGTGATTGATTTATATCTTTCCCGAATAATCATTCAATAAACACAATAAATTATCTGCTTAACTCCAGGTATTGAAATATATATTTAGTGTCTATAGGGCTGGAGAGAGATATTTGCTATAGAAGAGATATTCTGTAGCAACAGAAGCTAACTGTAATATTTAGAAAGGCATTTAGTAATATATCCAATCCATTGTAGATATATGGTGGCACAAAGTGATAAAAAAAGTTCTGTGAGTTATTTTTCTTTGCCTTTAGTTTATCGTCTTGCTTATTATTAGGACACTACTATTTAATTCATGTGTGGAGACGAAAACATTGATCCATACCTTTCCCAAATAATCATTCAATAATCACAATAAATTATCTGCTTAATTCCAGATATGAAAATACATTTTAGGTCTGGACAAATACGTTTGGCTGTTGAGGAGATACATAGTAGCAGCAGAAGCTCAAATGTATCGTTAGATAGACATTTAGTACTATTTCCAGTTAAACGTAGACCTATATTAGTATACAATATAAACAGTTCTGTTAGTTTTCTTTACTGTGTGTGACGTTAGTTTAGTGTTAGTACATTACTATTTCATCGATAGATTTGGGGAATAATAGTTGATTCATACCTTTCAGAATGGTGTTTGCCCGAATTGGAATATAATAAAATCGAGTGGAATTCGAAATTGGCTCTTGGAATTCTCCTTTTGAGACGCTGTGCATCACACTATCCCCATGTCCATGCATACAGGATTAGTCATTAAGAGAAAAATACTGCATCTAGCGTGGACGGCGGTGTTAGGAATTTCCTGATGAGTCCTGTGTTACTGTTTGTTTGAGTTGATATGTCGTAGGCGTAAATCAGAAGCCAATGGCTACCATGATGTATTTATTGGGGTTTAATCTCCACACTGCAGTCGAAATTTGTTATCCGATCTCTGTAGGTGCAATGGACGGTGCCATAGTTGGAATTCAATATCAATCACAGCCTTGAACTGGATTCGGGGTTGGGGAGAATTTGAAAATTGCAGCAGGGATGAAGAAATTTCTGAGAACGCAGATAGCGGCGATGGAGAATCTGTGGTAATCGAAAGGCAGTAGTTGTGGCATTGATTAAGGAGATAGTAGCGGTTGTGAGAATTTGGAGATGTCGGAAATGGTACTGATTAGTTGTCTGACATGTCATCAGGGGTCGGACGCTGGACTATTACTTTATTACTCGACCTAATTGAATATGCAAGCTGAAAGCTTTGTGAACAGGTTAATAAAAGGAAGAAAAGAATGTCTGAATGGGGTGGGGCGGATGATGCGAATGAGGGGAAATATAGTAAATGGAGTTTTTAGAAAGAAAAACCAAAAGAATAAATTAAAGTACAAAGAAAAAAAGAAAAAAAGACAGAGGGAGAGAGAAATGAAGTGAAATTAAAAGAAAGAGAAAAATTGAAATTGAACAAAAGAAAGAAAAAAAGGAATTGAAAAGAAAGAAAAAAAGGAACCGATAAGAAACAAAAAGAAAGAAAGAAAGGAATTGAAAAGTAGGAAAGAAAGAAATACAGAAAAAAAGAGGGACAGAGAAACAGAAAGAATGGAATTAAAAGAAAGAAAGAAAGAAAGAAAGAAAAGAAAAGAAAAAATAAAAGAAAGACGGAAATTGAAAAGAAAGAGAGAAGTGAATATAAAAGACAGAAAAACATGAAGAAATATTGAAAGAAGGGAATTGAAAAGAAAGAAATAAAAAAGAAAGAAAGAAAAAAAGAAAGAAAGAAAGCATGAAAGAGGGAGAGAAAGAAAAGAACTGAAAAAGAAAAGAAAGAAAGAAAGAAAGAAAGTATTTTAAAAGAAAGAGAGAGAAAGAAGAAAATCGAAAAGAATGAATGGGAGAAAGAAAGAAAGAAAGAAAGAAAGAAGTGAATTCAAAAGAATGAAAGAAAAAAGAAAGAAAGAAAGAAAGAAAGAACAATGTAAAAGACTTAAAACGGAAGATCAAATAAAGAAAGAAACAAAGAAAGAAACAAGAAACAAAGGAAAATGTTGAATAAATGACAATAAAGAATGAGGAAATAACAAAGTAAAAAGAAAGGAAAACTGATCAAGAGAAAAAAGAAAATAAACTGAAAATAAAGGAAAGCAGGAAAAAAATTAAAGGAAAAACGAAAAACGAAAAGAAAGAAAAAATGCGAGAAAGTAGGAAATGTCAATTAAAACAAAGAATGAAGAAAAAAGAAAGGCAGAATAAATGAAGAAAAAGAAAGGAAAATAAAGAAAAATAAAGAATGAAGAAAAAAGAAAGAAAGAAAGAATAAAGAACAAAAAGAATGAACTAAGAAAAAAGAAAGTATGAAAAAAGAAAAAAGGAAAGAATGAAAGAAACAGTAAACGAGAGGATAATCAATTAAGAATATAAATGTGCGACTGAGAAATTCGATGACTAATTGAAAAATACAAAAGATAAGATTAACAATGGGTCAAGATCACACACACACACATATATATATATATATATATATGGTATCAAATGACAATTGGAAAAAAAATCTTAGATTTTGCCGACGCGTTTCGTCTTCCGACTTTTCAAGGTAAAAATGAAATCGAAATGTTTTTGTTGTTATAGTTACATTAAAAAATCCAAATTTAAAAAGATAGACTTGAAAAAGTTGGAAGACGAAACGCGTCGGCAAAATCTAAGATTTTTTTTTTTTCCAATTGACATTTTATACCAATCTCTCTTGCCCACAGAATTAATCTGGGAATTTAACTAAATTGTCGACATGGAAAAAAAAATAATCATAAAAATCCCTTACTATAAAGGTAATTTACATTAACCACAAAAAAAAAGCTTAGACACAAGCGTCTATCCTTTTAAATTTGGATTTTTTAATGTAACTATAACAACAAAAACATTTCGATTTCATTTTTACCTTGAAAATGTCGGAAGACGAAACGCGTCGGTAAAATCTATGATTTTTTTTCCCAATTGTCATTTGATACCAATCTGTCTTGTCCACAGAATTCATCTGAGAATTTAACTACATATATATATATATATATATATATATATATATATATATATATATATATGGTATATCAAACATACATTTACAAAATTTGGAGCGGGTTCCTTACACCAAAATAAGGACAAAAGTCCATTAAACATATGTCCGCCGACCCTTCGTTTTTGAGTTATTAATTTCATAAGCCTTACAATAGATGTCGATGTGTTGCCATGTAGACTCGGTTACATTTTTCATTTGTGTACATTTGTGGCTAATCTATCTTCAACGTTTAACATGTGTACGAGTGAATTAACTGAAAAGTGTACCGTTTAACAATGGTAGGATATTCATATCCTGAGCAGGCAGATATGAATTTTGCATAAGGCCACGCGAAAGGTAATGGACGGGAGTCTGCACGACTGTATCAGATTGCGTTTCCAGGCCGAAGGCAGCCAAGACACCCAACCTTTGCTTTTGTTTATCATCGGGTTGCCGAGACTGGATTCGTTATACCACATACTATGGATGGAGGAAGACCAAGATCCGCTTGACGCCTGACAACGAAGAACACATTCTACGGGATGCCAAAGACGATTCAGATGTCAGCACACTTCATGTGGTGCTAGCATGTTGTAGATCTAATAGTACTGCATGTAGGTTACTTCAAGTGCAGATCTTGTATCCGTATCATTTGCAACATGTGCAGGGTCTTTCGCCCTCATTTTACTCACCAGGGGAAACCTTTTGCCGCTAGTTTATTGCACAAACTACCGATCTGTTGTTTGTTTCTTCAGTCATGTCTATGGATGAAGTAACATTTGGATAAAGATGGAATAACAAATTTACACAGCTAACATTTGTCGGTGGATCGATATACCTATGATACAATGCAGGCTAGACACAAGCATCAGTTTACGATTAATGCGTGGGTTGAAAAGGCTGATGACTGATTTGTAAGTCCATGATGTTCTCCAGCACGTCTTACAGGAGCAGTCTACAAGGACTTAATTCAGAACCGGCTTCCAGATCTGGTAGAGGATGTACCCCTGCTTATACGAAGATGCATGTGGTTCATTCATGTAGGTCTCTAGCACATTTTAATCACACTGATTGCAATTCACTGGCTCACGTCTACCATGAAAGATGAATAAGTAAGGGAGGGCATAATCATTAGTGTTGCAGTCTGCGAAGTTAGATGGCCAGATGTAAGGAATGATGCGTTCAAAGAATTAATCAGACAACCATGACTGTGTTCCCTGCTTATTTATCATGGTGTAGGGTCTTGTTGCCAGACATGGGGTCTTTCAACAGCCATCCTCTCCACCTATGCAACACTTATGCCACACTACCTCCTCATAATGTCGCCTTCACTAGTGATCATTCCAAACACCATGATGTTGACAGTATATATCATCCAACTGTTTCCGAATCTTCAGCAGTGTCCTCAGATTGAAACCTAAACACTCTGAAATGTTCGTATTGAAGCATTTGGTGCGAATGCCAAGCAGTACAATATGGTTTTTACAAGTTTCTGGCGGAGTCAATTGCAAAATAGAGAGAAATCCATTCATCTAGACAAGGGGTGGTTGCGTGTTCATTATCGCTGTATTTTGTTGCATCAGTTATTTGTAGGGATAGGGATGTGTTTTTCAATGAATTCTGACATCCGTTAAATGCATGCCGTCTGGATTTTATATTTTTTTTTTTGTTAACGTCATAATTCTTACGGCATTTTTTCTATTGCCACAAGGTTCCCAAACGACCCTCCGCAGGTTTTTAATTCAGAGTTGTCCTTCTCCTAGACAAGTTGCCATACAAGGCTATAGGACCCAGTCTGTCCTGCTATTTTACCCAAATATATTAACTGCATCCACTTGCAAAAAAGACTAAAAATAATGGAAGCACTAATAATAAAAAAGAAAAAGGCAACTCTTAACAATATTAACTATGAACAAAGCCATAATGTGCTAACCGTATTTGTGTTTTTTACTAGTATGTTTCTAATAGTGTCGGGTAAATCTGAGTGTGTGTTTAAATGTGTTCTGATGGAGCTGTGATCAGATAGGTGTAACGTAAGACGTCTGGATAAACATGTGGTTGTGTAGCCGATGTAATTATTTATGAGTCCGGTTTGGTGAGGAACGCAGTTCCTTAAAGGGCATTTGAGCTCATAGATAATGTTTGTTCTTTGTAATTTTGACTTAGTTGGTGTGTTGTTATTTTTGAGGATAATGTTGACCGTCTTAAATTTTTTATAATAGATAATAAGTTTGATTTTTTTATTCGGATCAATAGGAGTAGTATATTTCTTTATAATATGCCTTAGAGAAGATTCGTCTTGTTTGTAATTAATATGCACACATATGAACACAAATATATTAACTGCATCCACTTGCAAAAAAAGACAAAAATAATGGAAGCTCTAATAATAAAAAAGAAAAAGCCAACTCTTAACAATATTAACTATGAACAAAGCCACAATGTGCTAACCGTATTCGGAAATTAAAAACATCACTACCACACACTGAACATACACAGAATGCACACACTCTACTAAGCTGATAATCGAATCATCCTTGATAATGGCTAAAGGTATAGCCGAAAGCGCTCGGAAATACAAAACATTCGGACAGTTCTTCCACACCCTTTGTCCAGAAAAGATAGCTCTTGTTAGAACACAAGAAAAATTAAATAATAAGCTCAACCGTAGTACCTTGTCTGTCGTTTTATATATAAATATATATATATATATATATATATATATATATATATATATATATATATATATATATATATAGCATGATGACCAGTAACATGTGCTAGGGACAGCGACTGTCATGGAAACGGTCTATGCGTCAGTGTCAGATCGGTATCCCCAAACATTTATTTATTCTTTTCTTGAAGGTAGCATTTTTCAGCAAGAATGACAAGATTATTCCAGATAGCAAAATTACTTAGCTACGCCGATTCTCCAACGTTATACAAAGGTTGCAAATAAAGATTTTTTGTAGACTTTTCATGGCGTGCTAACAATCATTCAAGTTTGCTCTACAAATTCGATGTATGAAAATGCTACATTATTAGAAAATGAGCACTGGGTGATATCATAATATACATTCACCATCTAAATTGATTATCCTCAATTTTTAAAAATATAGGAAAATAAATTTTACAGCTTTTACATATAGTGAAGAAAAATGTATTAGACATTAATTTGCTTAAATCACGTTGAAATACCGTTACATTGTTCAACGTGGACCAAAACTTGGACATTTTAATTAGACATATATCACTGGCTCACATCTACCATGAAAGTAGATATAGAGAATTAAGTTAATCCTTTATAATGATAAGAATTCTTATTCAGGTGTAAATAATTACATGATAATATCCTTGGGAAGGGTATGAATCCTCTTCTCTCTGCAGCTATGAACAGACTGGCTTTTATAGCCTCGGATTGCAACTGGTTCTACCGCAGAAAGAAATGGCAATCTACTGTAGGAAAAATTCCGCCTCGTCAGTCATGTATCAAAAAATGGCACATAACTGACTGAAGACCAGTATTTAATTTATGTCTAAGTATGATTACCAAGATCTACGAATAATTGTTTTTGCCCTACCTTTTGTTAGTTTCTTAGTTTGCAATAAAGTTAAGCCCTGTGAACACCTCATAAATAATGGACTATTCCGTTTTGATCTTGTTGAAAGAGATGAAAGTCACGACGTCTTTTCAGTGAGAAGATGAAAGAGAGAAAGAAAAGATGACAGACGCGTTTAACGTCTCCTACCAATACTTCATAAATAAGGAATTATTCCGTTTTGCTTGCACGGGTAAAGAAGACATATCAGAGAGTCGGCTTGGTTTCAGTGAGGAAATGAATGAAAGAAAGTCAGAAAGAAACGAAGATATGAGTTTTCAACGTCTGTTTTATTGAATTTTTTTTTAAGAAAGTTGTCAATTTCAAGTCTTTTCATTCTTACCGATTTCTTAACGACCAGCATCCGTCAAAAGAAAATAAAGAAAAGGCAATTGATGAATGGAAAGAAAGAAGGAAGAATATAAATGAAAGAAGGAATAAAAAGGAAAAAGTTAATGAATTGAAGAAAGAAAATAGAGTTGAAGAAAGAAAAAAAGAATTGTCGAAAGACAGGAAGAATGCATGAAGAAAAGGAAAATGGTAATCAAAAGAAAGAAATAATCAAAGAGAAATAGAAAGTCTACCAGAAAAAGTCAATCTAGAAAACCTGGCAACTAAAATTTAATGAAAATCTAAATACAAGTGAAAGTGAAAGTGAAAGAGAATGATAATTCTGGGAAGGAGATTGTCGGGTGGGGAGTGAGGAAAAGACAAAAAAGGAACAGGGTTCAAGGAGACAGAGCATTTAGATTTTTGAAGATTGAAGTTATCAGGGAAGCAAGTAAACGGAAGGGAGTTCCACAGGCAGGTAATGCGAGAAAAGAAACTGTTGGAGTTCAAGTGTTTGCTTTTAGCTATTTCAACAGTAAACGAGTACTAACTCGATGCCAATCTAAAAGGTAACCAAAAAAGTTAAGTCCGTTTTTTGATTAGTCATTGAATGAAGTTGAAATATATACGAAATGCGTGTAGCAATTGTTTTCAAATTCGGACATCCAGAAGTAGGAACATCAGACGTTATAAAAAAACACGCGCACCGTGCCCGGCCATCAGTTATAAGCCGGACAGCTGTGAGAAGAATGGAAGTGTCTAGAGATCTCGTTCGGGGCTGTTTGCTTTACGACTTCAAAGTGGGCTTATCAGCAGCTGCATCAAGTCGCCGCATATGTCAAGCGTTTGGGGATAGTGCTGTGGATGAACGGACTGCAAGGCGTTGGTTTCGAAAATTCAAGTCGGGAGATTTGTCTTTCCATGATGAGCCTCGCAGTGGACGACCACAGGTCTTGAATGACGGAGTCCTGAAGGCGGCCATTGAAGAGGACAGTTCAACGTTTCCAATGAAACAGTTAGACTTCACCTGCACCTCCTAGGTAAGACGTACAAACTGAGCATGTGGGTTCCGCAAACGCTGCTGAAAGGTCAACACGGGACAACGAATGGCAGCCTGCGTATCGCTGATTTCTCGCCACCGTACCGCATCCTTATTCAATCGAGTGCTTACCAGTGATGAAAAATGGGTTCTGTACGAAACTCCCAAGCATTCCAGACATTCGTTGTATCCTCAGGATGCTGTCCTTCACACCGCAAGACTGCCTATGCACCCACGCAAGATTTGTGTCTGGTGGACAGGTCGTCAAGTGGTTCATTATGAACTGCTACCAACGGGCCAAACGGTCACTGGAGACCTATACTCGTAGCAATTGAAACGTGTGCAACAGGCATTGCGCCAGAAGGAGCTAGCTCTGGTGAATCGCAAAGGTGTGCTTTTCCTCCATGACAACGCCAGGCCGCATGTCGCGCGAGTGGTCAGGGTTACCATACAGCATCTTGGGTGGAATACTTTGTGCCATCCACCTTATTCACCTGATTACCACCTCTTCCACTCCCTGGATAATCATCTTCGTGGGAAATCCTTCACCAATGAAGCAGACATGCGCAAAGCCCTCACGGACTTCTTTGCGTCAAAAAACCCCCGAGTTCTACCGCAAGGGCATTGAACAGCTGGAGACACGTTGGCAGAAGGGGCTGGATGCCGATGGCGATTACTTCGAAGACTAAATATAAGTTACACATTCTGTGAAGCGTTTTCTTTTTTTCCTTTAAAAACGGACATAACTTTTTGGGTTACCTTGTATTTTGAACATAATTTTATGGCTTCAAATATATATTCAGTTCTATTGTATGCCTTCAACTACAGATATGTGTACTTAATTTTATACTTCCAGGTTAACTGTATGTTATATATATATATATATATATATATATATATATATATATATATATATATATATATATATGCGTCTGTTTGTGTGTCTGTGCGCGTGTGTGCGTGTGTGTGTGTAATAATCCGTTGGTCCATAATCCAAGTAAATCCCATTAATACAATATAAAATATTAAATATTAAACCTGACTCACACATAGCGCTGAATGTCTTAATTAAACGGAGCAATTTATTTTTTTATACAGTAGGAATTAAGATTACATTAGGTTAATGATCATTTTCACCTTGTAAACTGAAATAAAATTTACAAGGATTTTTCAAACCCGTCAACGGATGATCATAATTTATCATCCATTGACGGATTTGAAAAATCCTTGTAAATTGTGTTTCAGTTTACAAGGTGAAAAGGATCCTCAGCTTAATATAATCTTAATCCCTATTGTAATACACACACACACACATATATATATATATATATAAAATGTACATTGTCTGTTGTATTTATATTTACATATGCTCTATCTCTGATATTGAGCACTTTATCCCATAAATATAGCACAGCTTAAAACCATATTTCTTCATATATATATATATATATATATATATATATATATATATATATATATATATAATGTATGGTCTGTTGTAGGTGCTATCTTGCTATCTGTGTTGGTATAAATCTATTTGTTTAAGTTACAATATTATTTTTGTTTTTTAGTATTTTCAAATAGATTTCTGATGATGATTTTTCTTGTAGTTACGTTAAATAAGTATATTCACTTAAAATGTTTTTCATTGTGAATGTGGCTTGGTATGTTGTGCATCTTTATTGAACTTCATTCTTCAGCAAGTATGACTGGGTAGTCGTGCTCGGGTTAATTCAGCGTTTCTTCCTTTTCTAGAAACCTACCTCCCTTCTCCCGGGACTGGTTTGTTTGTACGAAACATTGTCGTAGTCGTTTAAACGAAAGCAAGAGCGCCTGTGCAGCCTTTTGCAACAGTGATGGTCTGGCCAACCTCAGAAGACAATGTGTGCTCGCGGGATACGAATACTCGCCCAATATTATATATGGCGAGTGACTAACAGCGAAAAACAAGAGGAGAGTGTGAACGAGAGAAAATAAAAGCTGGCGTTGAACCGGTCAGTGCAGTTTGCAAGCGTGGAAATCGTACCGTAGATTTTACGCTCGGTTTTAACTTGTATGGCTAGATAATTATACCAAAAAGAACAGTCTCAGTTCGCAATGTGTGATCGATAATCGATAATCGATATTCTCAATTATATGTTCACCAGGCTTTTCGAAGTGTTCGTCTGCGGAATGCGATTGGTTAGATGAGGTGACATCCGATTTGTCTGCTACGATAGTGCCCAACAATGTGTCCATTACAGCCAACCTATTTTCGTTACTGATTCCCCAACAAATGTCACAAAGAGGTCACGGTGAGACACTCGTAAAACTTGTAACTATTTTCACGTCGGAAAAGGTGGACATTAGTTGGTGCACTGAAAAAAATGACCAAATGCACATGAGTGTCATGTGCACCTCTTTTTCCAAGACGTATATCAATTTCGGCTGTGTATTTTAAATTCTGTGACTGCATTTTTTTTATTCAGATACCAAAATATAGGCCTAATTCCTTCAAGTGTTCGATATTCGTCTTCTCTTCATCAAAGGCGCTTTATTGCATGCAAATATATTTTAGGAATATCTATGACAAAGTGGAAAACATTTCGCGTGACGAGTTTACGTCTTTATGTCTTCAGCGGACTAAGGATGGTACTTATGTTGATCGGATTACATATCCGCCTGAAGGAGGGGTGATGCTGAAATTTTAAATTATAATTTTTTTAAATATTTATATTTGATAGCCAGTTTATTTTAGTTTCTTTTAGTTTGTTTTTATCACTTTTCTTAACAGAATATCTGACAAGAAAGGAGAAATGTTGTAAGGACCCGCACTTACGTTTATTTAATATCAATGTTTTTATGATCAAAGCACTTTCTATACTTTTTCGTCTTAGTAAAATACTTACTCTTTTAATTAAAGTAACATTTTTAAATCCGAATTCTTGTGATACACATTAGGGTGTGCAACAAATTTATTTAATGTGCTGTCTCGTAAAAGGTCTCTTTTGTGTTCATATAATATTTTATTTGAATTGTTTGACATTTCTCCTATGTATTCTTTGTGACGATTACTATATGTGATAGAATTTTCGCTTCTTATTTTATTATTATGCTTTGTATTAAGTATTTTATTGCGCTGTGTTAAAAGTGGTTTTAACAAATTATATTGGGTTGGTGCATAATTATCAGGCGTTTTAAAACATTTATGAAAAAAAAAAAAACTTCACAATATAAGAATAACATTTTAAACAATTATAATTGCATATATATATATATATATATATATATATATATATATATATATATATATATGCAATTTTAATTGTAATCATAATCAATAAATATATATATAAGTTTCAAAATGAATAATTCACTTTAATGCAATTAAGTAAATTATGATATATATATATATACATATATATATATACACATATATATATATATATATATATATTTGTGCAAGTCTATTTGTAATCATAATCAATAAATATATATGTAACTTTCAAAATAAATAATTCACTTTAATGCAATTGCTTAAGTAAATTATGATATATATATACATATACATATATATATATATGCAATTCTAATTGTAATCATAATCAATAAATATATATATATATAAGTTTCAAAATAAATAATTCACTTTAATGCAATTGTATAAGTAAATTATTACATACATATATGCATATATATATATATATATATATATATATATATAGATATATGTTCAATTGTAATTATACTCATAATCAATAAATATATATATACATCGCAAAATAAATAATTCACTTTAATGCCATTGTTTAAGTAGTTTTTTTATATATATATATATATATATATATATATATATATATATATATATATATATATATGCGCTCTTTTGATACGCATAGATTCAGCGGTACTTTCATATAGGTATCGTCAGTCTAAATGTTTATATTTTCTTTACTATCGATTTTGCGTTCACGAAAGAGATATTCAAAAGATTTTTTCGATTTTCCATGCTTTTTATTTCTTTTTAATTTTAAACCATTTTTTAACACTCTACACCAAAAACAGGTATTAAACTGGAATAATTCTCACTATTTTCTTTTCAAAGAACATTTAAATTCTTTGATCTGTCTTTGCAACAGTCACAACACATCTAAACCCGACCCCCTACCAAACGAGGAGATAGTGCCGCTGAATTTAATGTCACATTATTTGCAATGGGATATTAATTTGAAAAAAAAATTGCAATGCTCTCAAATTAAATATCAAACATTTTAAATGAGATTTTCCAATTCTTAACAAAGAAATTCAAAAACTTTTTTTTTCCTAAAATTTAAATAAATCATCGCTTAAAAACCGCAGCTTTCACTAAATATAATTCGTACTACCATTCATCTTTTGTCGAAGACAAGGTGCGGCTTACATCAAAAATATTTCAATAACTCAGTGCATTTTAGTACAATTTAAGATATAAGATCTAAGTTACTTTGAGACTAAGATTCAGATGTTATTACAGGGTGGGCTAAAAGTAGAATTACAGCTGTTTCACTATTTCCTTCACGTTTTACATCTAATTTATTCAAATTATCCTCCAATTTTGGTTTCGATTTTTATGGTCGTTTTTTTATTTATTTTTTCGAATGGCCACCACGTTCACCTGACCTGACATCAATGATTTTTTTAGCGGGGTAGCAAAGAACAAGATTTATCAGAGAAATCCCCACACAGTGGACGAATTAAAAGTGTATTTATTCAAGTATTTATTGAAATTGATGCAGATCAGGATTTGTGTCGTACTGTGTGTCATAGTGTTTTAAAGATGTTCGAGGAATGCTGCCATGTTGAAGGAAGACATTTTGAATACTTAAGATATTAAATTGGGAACAGAAATTTAAGTAAAGTTTTAAATAAATGTACATAAAGAGTTTTAAATAAATCTGATTGCAACAAATAAATATAAATCTATTAAAATAAAAATGTAAAGAACATACCTACTAAGAGTAAGCGTATTTTTGGACCACCCTGTAAATTGAATAATCAAGAGTTCACCTCAAAAATATATATATATATATATATATATATATATATATATATATATATATATATATATATTCCAATATATATATAAAAGTGTAAGAAGAACGAGAGAAAAGTGTATATAAGAAAGAAGAGAGATACCGCAAAAGTTTTTGGTTGTAATGTGGATTTTTTAAAAAAATATTATGCTTTATTTTCCATAATTTAGCTACACGTGTTTCTGGTCTCGCGACCTTCATAAGGTAAAGGGTGGAGATTTCCACATATTATTAAAAATAATTATTTTTTTTCTCCAGACTAGGTACTATAGGCTTGGATGGCAACTGGTCTACCACAGAAAAAAAATGGTAACCTACTAGCAGATTACTTTTCTGCAGTTGGCTGCCATTTCTTTCTGCGATAGACCAGTTGCCATCCAAGGCTATAGAACCCGCTCTGTCCTGCAATGTGGTGAAGAGGATTCATACCTTTTCCTAAAGTTATTAGCACGTAATTTGAGTGGCATATGAACTCGGCTCTCCAATTCCGCAGTCCGAGCTGTTATCCATTAATCCACCGTGCTTTCTCTTGCTAACAGAAGCCAAAACTTATTTTTAATTTTAACATCTCACTAAAAACAAAACTACTAATCGTCTAATATAATATTTTGCTCTCAGTCTGCATGACCGATGCTAATAACCAGGAGGGTGACACCTTGCGTCTTCTCGGACTAAAATTTTCCACTGACAAGAAGCGGATAGATTATACTGGATAAATTGCTAGTTCTGCTATTAGGAATGTTGATTTCCCTTGTTGATTCTAGACAGTTTTTCTCACCAGAATCTCTCTTACCTATTTATAAATCTGCCATTCATCCATGCGTTGATTATTGCTGCCACAACTCGTCCGCTGCTTCTACCATGTTTCTAGAGATGCTTAATAAAATCCAAAGGATAATCTGCAATATTATCAGAAGTGAATTGGCATCACAGCTTCAATCAATTTCCCACCGCCATAATGTAAATTCCCTCGGCATATGGGAAAGGAGTCGTAGGGAAGAAAAATACTTCCTCACCCACAAGATCGCGTATACGCTTTTCGATCCTTAAGAAGGCAATTAGCTGTGGAATGGACAGCTCCGTCCAAGGCGGGTTTGCAATATTCCATTTTTCGTCTGATCAGGCTCTTGAAAAACTACTCTATAGCAGCAGTACTCAGATACTTACGACCATTTTCTCGACATCCTTAGCAATATACTGGATATAACCGGTGAGATATAAAAAAATTGTCCATATCGTGTAACAGCGTAATTGTCCATCCTACAAAATGTTTAATATCTGAAAACCCACTAAACAAATTTAGTTTCTTTATTCCAGGTTTCCAGATAAGATGCTTCGACATCGTGACACCATTTACCGTAAGAATCACTGAAAAACCCTTTGAGTTATTCAGCTAGAATGATAGATTAAGATCGTTTTGTGTCAGACCCACTGTCTTCCCAAATGAGCAATGGTGAGAGGAAAAAACATCATTCAGGCTTTCCGTAATAGTACCAATATTCATACCCTGGCTTCCATCTTCAAAGCCCATTCACCAAGCATCAAGAGAACGGTGAATAAGCTCAAAAAGAGGGATCAGTAGAGAGGAAAACTGAATCAGGAAGTCAGAACAGGAAGAGGGATCATCATTTCAACTTGGAGATAAAGAGATCAATTAGAAAAGATCCAACTCATAAGACGTTTAGTACATGAGAGAGGAGCGTCAGCTATTACAGTTCAAAGAGCAGTGAACTTGAAAATGGAATCGTACGTGAAACCTGTGAGGCATCGTTTTACTCCAGGACAGAAGGTTAGAAGTTTCGATGGTTAAGATCACCTTGAATAAATTGGCAAATGATCTTGAACATATATTTATATATATATATATATATATATATATATATATATATATATATATATATATATATTATGGAAAACTAGGTAATCCGCATTGGTAGACCCAAGGAGGATGATATCCGGAGAGCTCAATGTAAAATTCAGAGCCGATATGTTTGAATAAAAACAGACCGCTTTAAGGTTCCATGTAATAAGTTATTTCACCACAACACCTTTTAAAGGGCTCTGGATCATCAGACTTTACTTCCAAAGGTTGAAATGCTGATGAAATAACTTATTACATGGAACCTTCAAGTGGTCTGTTTTTATTCAAAAAAAAAAAAAAAAAAAAATATATATATATATATATATATATATATTTGTGTGTGTGTGTTTTAAGGCAGCAACCCTTCTTTCATGCACGTTTCCTTGAATACAATAGACTAGGTGCTTTGCTATAGTTTTTTTTATACAATTTCTCATGTCATCTAATAATTTCTTTCCAGATGAGAAATTATATAAAAACTGTCCGAATATTCTTTTTATCCGAGCGCTTTCGGCTATACATCTAGCCATTTTAAAGGATGAACTATTTTAACTGCTAAATAAGAAATAGTTTGTTGCATGTATGTATTTATATGTTTTCATTTTTATTCAAGATCAAGATTTTTTCCCGGTCAAGATATTGGGTCCATGGTCATAGTTGATATTATTGAGTGTTGTTTTTTTTGTTTTATTAATAAGGCTTCGATTAAAAAAAAGAAATGAGAATTTTTATAAAAAACTAAATCATAGCACCTTGTCTGTCGTATTCATTAAAATGAATATATATATATATATATATATATATATATATATATATATATATATATATATATATATATATATATTTATATTAATCCTTCATGAGCTTCCGATCCATAGCTATGATTAATTACTGATGATCATGACATTATCATTTATGATCGATTTCATCATGATATTTCGTTTAAGCATAGTGAGCAATTATAAATTCTTACTGCTCTATGTAGAGAACAATAGTGATATAAAAAAAAAAATCGGAGAATTCCAGTTAGGTATTTTTAATCATTTCTAAGATGCATCGGTTCAGAGCTTAATCTAACAATTGGACAAATTTTCTGTTACACGATTTGAATAATATGGCTCTTATACACTGTAACTTGAGGTCTGAGGAGACCTTGAGTCCAAACAGATGTTCAAGACAAGGAGTCTGTTGAGAGAGGAAACCATCCTCCATAGTGTATGAATGTTCACGATCTGCTCGATAATGGTGGAACTCTACTAATTTGGTTTTGACAGTAGTGAATTTTAAAAGTCATTCCTTCATCCATTGAACCACCTGAGCTAGGTCAGTGAAGAACATCCATATTTTTGTACAGACACCTGTAAACTGTTGTATCAGCTGCACAGACACTGATTAATGATTCGGGCTATGGTCTTAGGCAGATCATTAATATACAGTTATATGTTTTGAATATTTTTATAAATATTTACATGCTAATTGTCCTGCTAAGATTTTTTGGTACGTCGACTTTAGGAATTTCAGTACTAGATTGGCAGTTAGGTCTAATAATAATAACCCTTGCGGCTTTTTGATTTTCCGTAAAATGTGCTCTTGATAAATTTAAATGGGATGTCAGTCGCCATCTTCTGTCTTCTTAATTCCTGTTTTTCTATTGGTCTCTCCCTTTAATACGATGTTTTTCAAATTCTTTCCGGCGGAGTAACCTATTGCGTCTTAGTGGCTTTATAGCCGTACTTGCGTGTGATATGATATAAAAACGAATATTTTAGGTCTGTTAGGAATTTTCCACCGTGTAGGTTAAACAAATCCAATGAATATATATGCTTGGTTGAAGTCTTATTTTTGTATGATGATTCTTCTCTCTCTCTCTCTCTCTCTCTCTCTCTCTCTCTCTCTCTCTCATTCACTCACTCACTCACTCACTCACTTTTCGTTTGCACGCTCGTCCTGGGTATAACAATAAATTACATCCGCCTACAAGTCCCCTGATCGGGAGGTTTTGATGAGTGTGGAACTACCTGTTAATTGCTGTAGTTGCCAGTTCCACCCTGCTCCGGGGTTCAGCACTTGTGAGGATTTTAATATTAAAAAAATAATTCTGGCAATGGATTTTAATATTTAAAAAATTCCCAGTAATAGATTTTAACAGTAAAAAAATTAAAATCCCCATCAATAGATTTTAATAGTAAAAAATAAAATTCCCAGCAATTGATTTTAAATTATAAATTTCCCCATCAATAGATTTTAATAGTAAAAAAGAAAATTGCCATTAATATACTTTAATAGTAAAAATAAAATTCCCATTAATATATTTTAATAGTAAAAATAAAATTCCCATTAATATATTTTAATAGTATAAATAAAATTCCCATTAATATATTTTAATAGTAAAAATAAAATTCACATCAATAGATTTTAATACTAAAAATAAAATTCCAAGCAATTGATTTTAAAATATAAAATTTCCCAGGAATAGATTTTAATACAAAAAAAAAAAAAAGAAAAAATCCCCATCGATAGATTTTAATAGTAAAAACAAAATTTCCAGCAATAAATTTTAATACAATGTAACCCGGATATAATAGTCCCGGATATAAGAGAAACGTGGATATAAGAGAGATTTTCTCTGGTCCCAAATTAGAGCCTGTGTTAATGTATATAAAATAGACCAAACCCGGATATAAGAGAAACCCGGATATATGAAACTTATTCTCCGGTCCCGACAACTCTCTTATATCCGGGTTACACTGCAGTAAAAATAAAATATTTTCAATAACAGGAAAACATCTATTCAAATTTAATAATAAATAAAAAAAAAATATAAAGGCTACCCAGAAAATTAAATTTTGGTATTAAATGACCCATAAGGTGTTGATATGCCGTTAAACAAACCAAACCAATCGGTTGCACGCTGCATGTAAACTTACACCCGATGAAAATAAAGAAAGTATTTATACATCGAATTAACTTTCGCTTTTGCCATGTTTTTTTTTTTTTTTTGTTCTTTTTTTCTTTTTTTACTTCTTTATGGTACAGAATTGATGGAAGGCGTTCGAAAAGACTAGAAATAGACACGGGAGAATTTTGACAAAATTGCTGGAGGAGTACACCAACAATTCCACACGATAAAACTTGTCTTTATCGACGAAAAGCGAACATTAACGCGGAGAATTCGGGCTTTCTTAATATATAATTCCCTTAACGTCTGTCGTTGCACTCTTGTTGCGGCTTCAAACAGATTAAATAATTTGCAATGATTCCATTTCGGCCGTGAGTTTGTGTCAGCGAGAAAAGGGGGAAAATGAAACGAACAAATTGATAAAAAGAAATAAAAAATAAAGGAATTGTTGGCAGGAAGTGAACAAATTACACACGGGATCAGCAACACACATGCAATGTGAGTATATATATATATATATATATATATATATATATATATATATATATATATATTGTGTATTGAGGAAGTAATCCTTGATTTATACATGTTTCATTAAAGACGACAGAAAAAAGGTACTGCGAGTAAACATTTTAATTTATCTTTCTTGTGTTCCAACAAAGGTTTTCTTTTCTGGACACAGAGGGTGTAGAAACTGTTCCAATGTCCTGTAATTCCGAGCGCTTTCGGCTATACTTTTTTTAGCCATTATCAATGATGATTTTATGTTTGCTTTTTTATTGGGTGTAATGGTTATATATATATATATATATATATATATATATATGTGTGTGTGTGTGTGTGTGTGTGTGTGTGTGTGTGTGTGTGTGTTTATACAGTTATAGGGATGTTTTGTTTTACGAAGACAATTATCATATTGTGGCCGTGTTTGTAGTTAATATTATTGAGCGTTGCCTTTTTTTCTCTTTTTTATTATTAAGGCAGCCATTTTTTCTCTTTTCTACATGTGAATAAGTTTATTATGTTTGTATGTTTCTGATGGAATCGAGTAAGTCTGTGTGCGTGTTTAAATTGATTTTAATGGCGCTGAGGTCAGATAGGTGTAACGTAAGGCGTCTGGATAGGGATGTAGTTGTATGACCTATGTAATTATTTTTCAGTTCAGTTTCGTCAGCAACACAGTTCCTTAAGGTGCATTTGAACTCATAGATACTTTTCGTTATTTACAATTTTGCTGCTGTGTTGTTATTTTTTGAGGACGACTTTAGCTGTTTTAAATTTTATGTAGTAGATTTGATTTTTTTTTTGTTCATGTCAATTGGGGTAGTATATTTCTTCGTGATATTTCCAATGGAAGATTCATCTTGTTTGTATTAGGCTGGTGCAAAAATAATGACGTAATAATGTCGTTTTTGACGTATTTTTTAAGGTCAAAAAACGACATTATTACGTCATTGTTTTTGCACCAACCTAATAGTTGACACGCATTTGGCTTTTGCAGAAAATAATAATGCTATTTATGACTGTGTATTCACTATCATTCTTATTTACTATGAGAAGAAATAGACTAATTTGGTGGCCAATAAAATGGTTATTGTTAACTAGTGTCTGTTGTGTAGTGTTGATTTCTTTAAGGAAGAATAGGCGAGATGATGATTTCTGGAGTGCTCTTCTTAGGAAGTTTTATTTACTGCTGCTTTGTATCTGACTGTGCATTGACTCTTAAAATTCAGGTATCAAGAGTTTCGACTAGTGAATTTTCTATATAATGAGGTGGTAAATGTGTATTTTACAAGAACGTCTAACAGTAGGAGTTTGTTTTTCTGACGAAGTTCGTAGGTAAAGGACAGATTTTTTTTTCAAATTTTGTCTTGAGAGGATCTATTTCTTTTGTGTTATTCGCTAAAATAAAAATGCCGTCTACGTAGCGGACGTATATTTTTGGTTTACAGACTGTTAAAATATCATGTTTTCTACATAGGACATGTAATCTTTGAAGAAACACTGACCGGGCGGATTTCCCATACTTACAAAATTAGTTTTGATGTAAATGTTGCTATTATGGTCATAAAATGGGACTTTGGTTGTGCATGCATGTAGTAATTTTTTGAGTATAAAAGGTTTTATGCATAGCAGTGGAATAGAATTATTAGTGAACACAGAACTGAAGATAATGGTTTGATCGACAAGGACGATTGTGAAGAAGTTTTCGATGTCAATTGACTCTATGATACTATGGGTTGGTTTCGTACTTTTTTTTAAATTTGGAGAAATATTTGGGTGGATGATATATATATATTGTTATGTTCCGGTTCCTTGTACCACGGTGATAGTCCAAGGTAGAATCAATAAAGAAGAACTCAAAAACAGGTAGGGAATAACACAGATATATTACAAACAGGAATATATACAGAGAAGTAGAAGTGCTAGTATGAACAATCAGGTTTAGTAGAGAGAGCAATGTAGTCTCGACCAGTATCATTATTTCAATGTCTTGTAGTAATTGTCTGAATGCGACTCTGTTTCGGACTGCCTCTGACTCGACTCTTGACTCGACTTGAATGACCCCTTGTCTACTCATGAGGCGCAGTATTTATTAAGTATGAAATAGTCCATTATTATTATTAGTAGTAGTAGTATTGGTAAGATCCTATAACATAGATAGATAGATAGATAGATAGATAGATAGATATAAAAGTGAACATTGAAGTCAACTCTCACATGCGACAGGCTGTTCCATGCTAGACGCTATCGTCCGACCATATTTCTGCATATATATATATATATATATATATATATATATATAGATACACCTAGTGAGCCAGACAAACCTACCTGGTTTCACCTAAACGGATCGTCAAGGAAAGTTTGACTCCAAACTTTCCTGACGATCCGTTTAGGTGAAATCTAAATAGGTTTGTCTGGCTCACTAGGTGTATCTAGGTCTGTTCTACGGTTGTATTGAGCTCTTTTGTTAGTTAGTTGTTACTCGTATCGGGGTTTTTTCTTTGGGCTTCAGACCTGCATCTGTGCGATTTTTTTGTCGGCAGAAGTTCATGTTTGTAGCTCTTTCTTTTTTAAAACCTTTTTTTCCTCAAAATTGATTTGATTAGCAAATCAAAATTCAAGGGTTTTTTCGAAACGAGTCTAGTTATCTATATTTATATATATATATATATATATATATATATATATATATATATATATATATATATATATATATATTCGTCAGAAATTTCTCTTTTAAGCAAGTTTCATTAAAATATATACATACATGCATATATATATATATATATATATATATATATATATATATATATATATATATATGTATGTATCGGGCAGCAATTCATCTTTTATGTCAGTTTCATTAAAACCGATTGAACTGTGGTTAATTTTTGCATATAATTTTTCATATGTTCTTATTTCTTTCTTTTCTGGATGAAAATTATATAAATATTGTCCAGTTATACTTTTAGCCATTATCAAGGATGTTTTTGTTTTTTTTTTTTTTTTTTTTTTTTTTTTTTAAGTGAATATATAGATTGTTCTATATATGTATCTAAGGTTATGGAAGTATATTCGTTTAGAAACACTTTTGCCACAATGTGACCGTCTTCACAGTTGATATTATTGAGTGTTGTTTTTTCTCCTTTTTAAATTAACAATATTTCCTTTACTTTTAACCTTTTCCATGTGGATGAGGCCATTATGTTTGTATTGACAACGTGTAAGCTACGGATAAATTTTGGTACGACTTCATGTGTATTTAAATTAAACCTTTTGCATATATATATATATATATATATATATATATATATATATATATATATATATATCCAACTAGCAAGTAGAATTGCGCCGTGCCACAAAATGAAACTCGTCAGAATCCATCTTCCATTCGCACCTGCATTGAATACTGCTGAAATAATTGTTCTTAAGCTTCTGCTATTCCTCTTGAGATTCTTGACAAAATCCAAATAAGAACCTGTAATATAATCGATCCGGACTAGGAATCTCGACTTCAGTCACTTTCTCACCGACGAGATATCGTTTCCCTTCGTCTTTTCTACAAATATTTTCATGGCTATTGTCGTGACAAGGTTTGTTTCCTTGGTGCCCCGACAGTATGGATTGAAAGTGTACCAATAGATTGGCATCTAAGTAACACCCATTTGCTGTTGAAATAGTCAAATGTAATCGGCATTTCAATTTTTTTTCTCGCACTTTACGCCTATGAAATTCTCTTCCGTTTATTTTCTTTCATGATAACTACAATCATCAAAAATTTAAATGCAACGACAGTCGCCATCTTTTATCTTCTTGAAACCCGTTTATCTTTAGTCCTTCCCTCAATCCTTCTTATACTCAGTGTGACACCATTTAGGGGCACAAAAAGAAAAAAAAAAAGGAAAGGAAAAAGAGAAAGGAAAGAAAGGAAAAGAGAGGCGAGACGTAAGCTTAGATGTTAAAAGCAACCACCCGGGACCGGGACATTGACAATGTTATTTTGATAGTAGCAAATGGTGAAAAGTTTCATTGCCATTGCAGAAAATTCTAAATAGATAAAAAAAATTGACTGTGTTGTGGTGGCGGACTTATATTATCGGGAATAGATAACAGCCACTTAGTGCTGGCGAACATCTAATTGACAAACTCCAGACCGGCTAGCTAAACTCCGAGACATTTTGACAATGTTATTTTGATAATGGAAAAAGATGGTGAAAATTCTGACGGCCAGTGTCGTAGGACTGCCTGACAAGGGCCAGGTGAATACAGAGCTTTGGATAGATAAGAAAAATTAACTGTGTCAGAGGGGCAAACAATATTGTCGGGAAAGGATTTAATAGGTCATCTGTTAACCGCACACGAAGCCAACCCTGGGTTAAGTCCTTGCCGTTTTGACAAGACATCTATGGGTGTTAGAATTCGGTTATGATAATAAAACTATGTTATCAGAAATTGGCACCAAGAATGCAAATACGGCTAGGACAATGAAACTGTTTTTCGGGACGGGAATCGGCTGTGTTTCGCTAGACGACTACCCACTTGATAATTGGCATTGGTAGATCCCAGGTAACATTGGGGATGAGAGCTGCAATTAAGGAAAGAAAAGGAAAAGAAAAAGATTTTTTTTTTAGCAAGATATATTTTTTCTTAAAACGAAGCTAGCCGGATCACACCCACCCGGTTTGACGCCATTGGCCGAATGTCAACGTGGGCCAGGTGATCACATGACGCAAGGGGGGGGAGCAGGCCGCCGCCTATTTAGAGGATAGGTATGAGAAGTTGCTACGAAGAAGTGGGGAGAACCGTTGACGCCCCTCTGAAGTATGGTGAGATATCCATATGAGAATAATAGAAGGTGGGAGCAAGAGAAAACTTCCAAAAATGGAAAGGAGTGGAAAATTCCTGACCAAAAATAAAAGAAGTGGATATGGATTTAGAATTATCGAGGAATCTCCAACCCACAAAGCCCACCCCGGTTTTGGTCGGCGTCCATATAAGCAAAGTCGCAGCGAGAGGAAATCAGTTCGGACTCCGGTTTTCCAGAGTTCAGTTTCCAGTGCTCAGTTGAAGCGGGCCTCGCGGAGCTGACTTGAAAGATTCGCGCAACTTCCGAACTCATCTTCAATCCAAGAACAATTTATTTTTGAAGAGCGACTTAGATTCATACCACTAACACAAGTGTTACAACTATCGCCTGAAGACACACTTAGAACCAATCTTATTTGTATCTGTTATTATTTATAAATAAATAATAACAGATACAAACAAAGGCACAGTTTTAAACAAAAGAGAATCTGCTTTCCCTGTTTTGAAATTACTTGAAGAAGTCGACAATCCATAGAATTTGTTAATTGTAGGATGTCATCTGCTGTAATGCCGCGAGATATGTCAATAATTGCTTCTCACAACTCAGCGTTGCCTCTGAATTGTCGTCCGTTGACGTACAGTCTTCGCTTCATGATGCTCCAAAGGTTTTCGATTGGGTTCAAATCCGGAGTATTTGCTGGCCACTTCATTTTTCGAGGTCCATCGAAGCCTAACTGTTTCAAATATTCAGTATTTATGTGCGCAGTATGTGAGGGAGCATTATCTTGCATAAAAACAATGGCCCTTCTGAAGGCAACTCTTTGCCTTTTCATCCACGTATCAAGATGCTCCTTCATAAACGCTATGTATGCATCAGCAGTCATTTTGACGCCATCTGGTACTCTCCATGGGCCCACTAATGTTTTTCCAATAATACCAACCCAGATCATTATTCCTCCACCGCCTTGTTGGCGTCTCAAACGCTGATGGAGATACTGTCCGTTCATTACCCAGCCTTTGCACCATCTATCTGGCCCATCAAGTGTTGCTCGAGTTTCGTCTGTGAACAAAACTTTAGAAAAGTCAATCTTCATATTGTCCTCGGCCCATTTCATTCGATTTTGAATGTGATTTCTCGTCAACGGAGGCTTCGATACAGGTTGGACTGTTGTTGCTATTTCTCTCAGATACCGACACCGAGTACTTTAGACACAGTAGGATCCCCAATTCGACTGAAAAGCTCTTGACTGGTAGGTCCAGGGTCCTTCGTGGCTTCTCGTTTAAGTCGTGACATGAGACGACGTGAAATAACCCTCGGCTCGCCTTTGTCTGCCCTTTTGCGTACTTGTGTAGGGTCGGCGGTGAACTTTTTCATTGTTTCATGACACCTCCCTATCATTTTAGAAATTTCTAGGGTAGATTTACATTTTGAGAGTTCTGAGGTGAGAGTTTTCTTTTCAGCATCACTTAAACTGCTTTTACGGCCCATCTTTTCACTAAATTCTTACACTTTTCTAATAATTTGGCACGCTCAAACCACCGTGCTGATAACAAATATGGCGCCAGTTTGTTTACATTGCACAGATCAGTACGAAAATTTCAATGATTGCGCAGGTCAGTGTTGCCAACATTGTGTGAATTGATTGGACGGTTTTTGAAATATTAAAAAAAAATAGTTATCTCGATAATAATTTGGCACGCAGTGAAAGCCAGATTTTTAAAACTGTGAAAGAGAGAATAGACTAGTGTGAAAAATGAATGCTTTTTATAGGCTTATGGGACGCCGCCCTCTGGTAACTGTTTTTTTTTTTTTTTTTTTTTTTTACAAAAGTCAAATGAGATAACCCACAGTGTCACGTGATTCGAAACGTATAACGTCGAACATCGGGATCAACTGCGTGCAAAATATTACCGAAAATTGGCAGATTGCTGCTCCTCTAAATGTTGATCTTACCTGCCACGGTGGCTTTGTCCCACGCAGTAAAGCAGGTCCTGCTTTCGACTCGCGGAAACATGTAGCAATTGATTCTCAACCACTTGAGCAAAGTGGTTCGACCACATGTTCGATTTGTCTAAAAGTTTGTAAACCACCTGCAACCCTCGGAAGACACATGCGCATCCATAAAAATTAAGCACCTATTTATTTTACTGAGACCTTATTTGTCGGTTGCGTGTTTGTGTATGTGTGTAACGATTCTTAGTTATCTATCTTACTGTTCATATCTGTCTATGTAAATATGTTCAAACCTTTCTCTTCTGGATTCCGGATTGAAATCCGGTACCAATAAATAACAAACGCCAGGAATGTATATATGAAAATAATGTATTAACGTAATAATACAAACTGGTAAAGCAGGTTAGTAGTTCCAGGAATACGGGTTAGTAGCAAAATATATATACAGTCTTTGGTATTGAAGTATCGCTGTATGACTTCTTACTGAGTCTACGTGCTCGCTCACTGTGATTCCTACAACGGTGTTACCTCACCCTCACTCTTCCGGTTACCTACAACCTTTTACTCTGGACTCGACAGAACTCTTCAGTCTTGCTCCGTCGGGTCTTCACGTAGCCGTAGTATATGTGTATACTGGGTGAGTCCATTTGTGTAAAAAGAGGAGGACCCCTCAACACTTACACTAATATATGTTTAAATGTATACTATTAGTTATGATCTATTTATTTTTTTCAAATATGCTCGATTCTATTTCAAACCAATTCATATCTATCTATCGATCTATCTATCTATCTGTCTCAACTTTTTCAATTCTCACTCAATATGTATATATCACTCAATATATATATATATATATATATATATATATATATATATATATATATATATAGAGAGAGAGAGAGAGAGAGAGAGAGAGAGAGGGAGAGAGGGAAACCAAAATCAACTACTAAAAGCGATCGGAACTCATCACAAATTTTTTTTCCCGTATAACTTAAAAATCGAATAAATAAAAAATTAAGAAATAAAATAAATAATAAAAAAGCAAAATAAATCAACCCAAATAAATAAACAAACAATAAACAAATTAGCAAACCACTCCCCTAAAATAGCCGTTAGTATAGACTACCCACAATGCATCCCCCGGAATATAAATAGTCGAGAAAAAACTTAACACATTTGACCTGATGATTGGGTCAAGCATGAAACAGTCTGTCGCCACTGAGTGTTGACTTCAATGTTCACTTTTAAATTTACATACGCACTATCACTGATATTGAGCAATTTATCCCATAAATATAGAAAACCTTAAAACTATATCCCTTCATACATATATATATATATACACACACATATATATATATATATATATATATATATATATATATATATTTAGAAGAAAAATCGACTACTTTAAGGTACCGTTATAATAATTTATTTCACAGAGCCCTTTTAAAATGACGCCGGATCACCAGATAAACATAAAAAATAAAAAAAATATATATTTTTTTTTGGGGGGGAAGTGCTATCTGATGATCCGGCGTCCTTTAAAATGGCTTTGCTGAAATAAATTATTATAATGGTACCTTAAAAAAATGTTTTTTTTTTTAATTAGCTCTGGATTTACATTGAGCTCTCAGGATTTCATCCTCCTTGGGATTACCCATACGGATTACCAATTTCTTCATAACTTAACTATATATATATATATATATATATATATATATATATATATATATATATGTATGTGTATATGTGTGTGTGTGTGTGTGTGTGTGTGTGTGTGTGTTTGTGTGAAATAAGGTATTGTAATTATTTACCCTGTGGTGGAACGTTGCGGTTACGGTTTGTTGTGGGAATGGCGGTTGCCACTTGTTGTTGATAGAAGTCAGACGTAGATGAAACGCAAGGTTCAGATACTCCTGCCCGCCGAGCCCAACTACATAAAAAGGTTGGACTTTGATTAAGTCCAAAGAAGAAGGAAAAGAAAACAAACAAAACAAGACCGATAATATATGTATATACAAATATATATTAATAACAAGTTACAATACATGGAAACAGTACAAAGGACGAAGTGTGTGTGAATATTCTGTATGTGCGTGCGTGTGTGAATATTCTGTATGTGCGTATATTGTGCTTAGCGTGTTTCCACGCTATTCCTTGTAGCGACTACATTTCGAGGTTGGTAGTTGAAATCCTCTAGGAATAAGATACATTTACCTCGAGGTGTCAGTGCACAGGCCTGAAAGGAAACAAGAGATCGAGGCGAAGGGTCATTGGCTATTTATAGCCAGGAAAGAGAGACCCCTGGTGAAAGGGTTACGAACTGAAGGAGGAGTTAACTCCGACAACCCTAATTTACATTTTTTTGATTGTTGTCGTCATCTTCCTTATCATATTCATGACGTTTTATCCGTTGTACACTCCGGTCCTCATCTGTTGATTGGAATTTTGAACCGAAGACTTGATTTTATCAACCGGGGTAGATTGTTCTAGTTCCAAGTGCCATGCCTCTTCCTCGTATCTTACTTTCAGTTTCAGCTATTTCCTTTTAACTCAACTGCCCAAGTTTTGTTCACATTCTGCTGTGGCCTGTTATTGAACTCACAGATCTTTTGGCCTAGTCACTCGATTACTTCATCTAATATCTGCTCACATCTCTTTATCTCAGATCTGTTTATATCTATCTATCTATCTATCTATCTATCTATCCTGTCAAAATCATCGTATAGCGTAAATTATTTAATTAAGGTGAAAGCGAAAAAAAGTGCTCTTGGTTTAATCAAGTAACAATTTCCTCATTAACAGGAAAGTATTTTTTCGAAAAAAATATTCTCTTACAAAGTGTGTAATTTAGACAACCCTTTTTTATCCATCTTGTTTCTTTTTTTATCTTTCCTTCCACTTTTTACCATAAAATCTCGCTTGTACGTTAAAAAAAACCCCAAGAAATACAAGAAAAATCATTCCATCAATTTACCATGTCTTCTTCCTGTACACATATGTGGCTGCTTTTTTTTTTTTAATAATATGCGCGTGCATGAAATTTTAATCCTTACAGATTTATTTGTGAAATGCCTTTGAACGTTATGTCCTTCAAAGAAGCCAGGTACTTCGGTATGGTGGCCTGAGAGATGACCACCTAGCCACCAAGGACAAATCAGCATTCCAACCGATGTTTTGCCCCAGAATATCTATCTATCTATCTATCTATCTATCTATCTATCTATCTCTTAGCCTTTTCATATCTATCTATCTATCTATCTATCTATCTATCTATCTATCTATCTATCTATTTATTTCTTAGCATTTTTATATCTATTTATCTATCTATCTATTTCTTAGCCTTTTTATATCTATCTATCTATTTCTTAGCCTTTTCATATCTATCTATCTATCTATCTATCTATTTCTTAGCCTTTTCATATCTATCTATCTATCTATCTATCTATCTATCTATCTATCTATTTCTTCTATCTATTTTCATTTTTATATCTATCTATCTCTATTTATTAGCTATCTATCTATCTATTATCTATCTTTTCATATCTATCTATCTATCTATCTATCTATTTATCTATCTATCTATTTCTTAGCCTTTTTATATCTATCTATCTATCTATCTATCTATCTATCTATTTCTTAGCCTTTTTATATCTATCTATCTATCTATCTATCTATCTATCTATCTCAGTATAAGATTGTGTGCCTATGTGTCTCTCAATTTGAGCCCCATCAGTGGAAAACGGTGGATAGAGAGAAATGCAGGCTTATGCTTTATTTCGGGAAATAACTATGCAAGATGACGTATGATGAAGTGAAAGTCAAATGAAAAGGGATAGATCAGCCAATCGCTTTCCTAGAATCAGTAGAGAAAAGTAAGGGTCTCCCCTGTCGGTCTAATGAAACAACTGACTGTATGAAAACAGATTTTAACTATCGTCTCAAATTTACCTTTCCTTAAGTCAAATCCTAATGAACTGTAGAATAACGCCTAGTTTAGCGAAGTGCTTTCATAATTCATATGATTCTGTCTATATTTTACTTACTTCAAATTACCATATCTGACGTCATATAAAATGCACTTTACTTCTAATAAATGATATAACTGAGCATGCTATACACGTCTGGCCCAAATCTGAAAGCCAATTAAAGATAAAGAAATTGTACCCTTTGCGTTGTTAAACTCAACCACTTGAGTAGAGCTTCAAAAAATGAAAATAAGACAGGGAAATACAAAAATTAAAAACTTCTTTCTTTTGCATTTAATGAGAAGAAATTGAATACTGGAAAATAAAGCTAAATATTCGCTGGCAAAATGTTTAAGACCATATTTAAACGAAGATTTATTTGGTAAACACGTAACAAAATTTAGTCATCTGAGTTCATGCATTAGCGCAGTCAACGACTCCCAATGGTATATCCTGCGTTACATTAGGCAAAAAAATTGCATGTGTATGGTAAAAACTTGGGAGAATTGTCTTAGAGGAGCGATTTTTAGAACTCGAAATTGGTTTGGTAGCTGACGTTGCTCTTCCATATCCTTTCACGTCTGGCCATCGCTGCTTGGTTCTGTTTGTGGCTATCCGTGTGCGTATTTCTGTGATTCATGTGTCATCTTTTGACAGGTCTAGTATTTGAAGCTAGACACTCCATCCTGTTGTTCGTCGTCCATAGTGACGCCGGCACTGGTATTACTTGTGCTATTCATCATTACTTATCATTATATTATCACCAGTCCCTCGACTGCTTCAATCGGCTGGGGAACCTGGGGAGAGAAGTAGTGGCCAAGCCTGACACCCGTAGGGAAGGATTGATACAACTAATTCGTAGGATTCGAACTTGGTCGGAAAGCTGATGTTGCTTTTCCATGTTTTTCAGTCTGACAATCGTTGTTGTGGCTGTGGCGATCTCTGTGCGCATTTCTGCGTTGCAGGTGTCATTTTTGACTGGGTTGCTCCCAAGTATTTGAAACGGGACACATCCTCCAGTTGTTCGCCGTCCATAGTGACGCTGGCATTGGCATTACTTGTGCAAGTCACCATTACTTATCATTATATTATCACCAGTCCCTCGACTGCTTCAATCGTCGGGTGAACCTGAGAAGAGAAGTAGTGTCCAAGCTTGACTCCCGTAGAGAAGGATTGATACAACCAATTCGTAGGATTCGAACTTGGTCTGGAAGCTAATGTTGGCTTTTCCATATCTTTTCCAATCTGACAATCGTTGTTGTGATTGTGGCGATCCGTGAGCGAAATTCTGCGTATTTAAAACGGCATTGTAAGTAGGAGATGCAAAGAAGCTTTCACTAGCATTTTCTCGAACGCCTTGATATTTTCTTCTGCCTCGGACAATAGTATCCAAGCTTGGCACCCGTAGAGAAGGACTGATACAACCAGCGATTTGTAGATCTTGAAATTGATCTGGAAGCTGATGTTTCTCTTCCATATCTTTTCCAGCCTGGCCATCGCTGCTGTAGCTGTGGCTATCCATGTGCGGAATTTTTGCGTTTTCAGGTGCCATGTTTTGACAGGGTTACACCCAAGTGTTTGAAACTGGACACTCCCTCAAGTGGTTCACCGTCCATGGTGACGCTGGCACTCGGGCTATTTTCGTAAATGCCTCATTTTATTAGGCCGCTGATTTATTGAATTGCTGACATATATATTATAGATACATATGATAGGGAAGTAAACATATAGACCTAAATATCTGTGCATAAATGCGTACCTCTTCTCCTATGTAATAACATTTCATTGTATTTCCAGTGGTCTATTAAAGTTTATGACTTATTTGTCTTCATCATAAAACGAATATATTTCTCGTGTTTTTTTACCGATTTCAGAGAGACGATTCAGTCGATATTTAAAAAATATATATATCCGTATAGATAGTTTATTCTGTTTTATATCTATAATTGAGTTTTACCCCAGTAAAAATGAAAATAAAAAAAGGAAAATGCTTTGGCAGATCGTAAATACACTCGTTAATATAAATCTTGTCAAAATATATCACATTAATTCACAGGTCTTTCGCCAAAAAATAAAAAATAAAAAGGAAATAACGTTGCGCTAAAAACAGAAAAAAAAGGACGACGATCTTAATAGCGGATTACGACACAAACGCACTAGCTCCGACATCACTGAATAATTTTACGCCATAATCAAGGCTTTTCTTTCGCAAGAAACTCGTTGCAAATGTCCACTTTTCTGATGTCTATGAGGTCTACGTTACGTTTACGTTCACCAAGGCTTACCATCTTCCCCCCACCCATTTTCTGCTTTTTAATAACGATCTATCTATGAATATTCTCATATAATTAGAAAACATTTATGAAAACCATACCACTGTATACTAGTACATTTCTAAAGCAAATGATAATCACAGTTTTGTAGCTGGTCTCACCTGAAGAAGGCCAGAGATCAGAATAGTCTAAAAAGAAAAATAACAAAGATGATGATGATAGACATTCTGTTGGTTGACTGGTTCTTTGTCTACGGCTTATCAAATCATTGCAGCTTATTTAAAGCCAGCAATCTTTTTAGACTGTATGAATTTTTGGAGATATAATAATGGTTTAGTGATACAAGTCTTTATTTTTTAATCATATCACCCCAAAGCAAGGCAATGAAGACACTAAGACAAAAAGGGTTACTGTTAGAGAATATGGGAAAATTAGATGCTATTAAATAGGTAGAACAATAAAAGAACAGGTGTTAAAATCGAAGATAGCGGTTAACATTGTATTAGGTTGGTGCAAAAATAATGACATAATAATGTCCTTTTTTGACGTATTTTTTAACCTAAAAAAAACGACATTATTACGTCATTATTTTTGCACCAACCTAATATTTAAATTTTTGAAGTTCAAAGTTGATTGGAAAGAAAGTAGACGGAAAAGAGTTCCACAAAAGAGAAGTGCGATAAAAGAATCTGTTAGCACATAACTTACGGTTACATCTAGCCATTTCTATTATAAAATGATGAGACCTAACCGCCAATCTAGTACTGCGATTAAAAAATTAAATTCTAGGTACTTTTGAGGGAAATTCATCAGAACCATTACCATGAAAGTATTTATAGAAAAGATACAGGGAAGCTACGTGACAGCAGTGGGAAAGTGACTGAAGCCAAGATGCCAAGTCACGACAAATAACATTGCTGATTCTTCTTTGGATTTTATCCCCAAAAAAAACTCTGAATGTATAGCAGGAGCACCAGACTAAACTATTAGGCTGGTGCAAAAATAATGACGTAATAATGTCGTTTTTTGACGTTAAAAATTAGGTCAAAGAACGACATTGCCACGTCATTATTTTTGCACCAACCTAATAATTATCGCATAGCTGTTGAGTAGAGGTGGATTCGCACGTTCCCCAAGGATGATCGGCTTAAGTGAATATACCGAAATCACCAGGAATTGGAACTCAGATCTCCGATTCAAAATCCTGAGGTCTTGTCTATTGCACCACCCGCACATCTAAAACAAAGTCAATATTCTAAAAATCATATCACGTCAGGATGTCGGCGATTGTCACTCTCCGTTCTTCTTCAGAACACAGGCGATCATGGCCTTCCACAACTTGTATCTCGTGTAGTTCTTAGCATTTCTTTCTTCGTTTGCTAAGACCATCACTGCTCTTTTCTGCCATCCATTCGGACAAGATCGTCTCTGGTTCTCAATATGCCCCGCGAAAGTTGTTTTTTAAGCCCTCCTTCCTCCTTATATACCAAAGGGATTTCAGTGGTCTTTTTTTTTGTTCCTCTGAATAGGTGTTCTCTCTGATAATATTTTTAAAGATTTCCTTGCTGCTTACTGGTTTTGTCCATCGAATTCTCAGTATCCTTCTGTAGAACCACATTTCTGCTGCTTCGGGTTTTTTTTTCTCATCTAAGGCGCGATTGTCCAACATTCTCTGCTATATAAGAGAATGGATATCACATAGGAAATTCAGTCCTGTTTTTAATGATATTTTTTCCGTTTCTCTATATCTTGCTTAGCATTTGGAATGATTCTTTCGCTAATTCATTGCGTGTTTGGATAGCATTGTTACATTTTCCACCCTCTGTTAGAACACTTCTCAGATATTTGAACATCTTGATGTTTACATCTCCAATTCATAACTTGCACCTTGGGGCTTTCTTTCTTGCTAATCAATATACAGGGTGTTTCAAAAAATTTGATATCATTTCGCAATCAAATAACTTTGTTAGATCTCCTTCAAATGACTTCAAATTTTCATAGCATCTTTATGTTTAATGTTTGTTTTATGTTTTTATGTCTTCATGTTTTTGTGTTTTTCTTATTTGTATTTTTATGTTTTTAATCTTTAATCTTTTTCTTTACAGGTATAAAAATGCTATTTACTAGAAGAGAAAAGGCGTTTTGTAGGTGTTCACATAATCCACATGCTTTTGAATTTCTCATTCAGATTTGGAAGAATAAATCTTATGATCTTCAACATTAATACTTTTTAATTCCATTTGCCTTAATCATGTACTTTCTGTGATATTTACATCTCAAAGGATATCAAATTTTTTGAAACACCCTGTACTTTCCATTTCCATGCAGTTGATGGTTAGTCCTTCTTTCTTGCTTTCTTCTAAGATCCTGTCTAGGAGGTCCCGTAGTTTTCCTTTCAGAATTGGTTATCAACAGTTTCATCTGCGCTTCTTATATTTTTAAGAATACGCCACCGATAGTAAAACCTGGTGGGTCTCCAATTCTCTTTGGACCGCGTTGCTGCAGAGCAGTCGTTCCCAAACGTTGCAACGTATCTTATAGGTGTCGTGGAAGAGGTTAGCAGATGATGCAGAATGATTGAAAGGCAATCAATGATTTAGGAACGGTTTCAAATATTTATATGCTCAAAATAAATATTATGTCAAAATGTTAAATATTATTATGGATTACTTATAATTGCATGCATGAGTCCCAGTATAAATAGTTATAATTATTGAGTGATTTTATAATTGTGATATTTTTGCATTATATCTAGTATTAAGAATATAGTAACTAAGGTCTGCAAATTGGAGGAGAGAGTTATCAATGATAATGTTCGAATGCGTGGTTATATCCTTTAACCAGCTCTCCAAGTTCTTGCATATTTAAATGCACTTTTTTTAATCATATAAAATTTCGTGCGTTGCGAGAATACTAAAAAAAAAGTTTGGGAAGCTCTATTGTCGAGGTTAAATAAGTCTGGCGAGAAGAAGCATTCTTGTCTCACGCCCTTCTTTATTTTTGTAAATTTATCTACTCTCCGTATGGAGTCGTTTTCCGCCCAGTATAAGTTCTGGATTATTGAAGATATTTTCCAAATAGATCGAGTTTTCCAAGTATTTCAAATATATCCTTGGGTCGTTTGTTGTCAAATAGTTTTGTGTAATGTTTATTCTCCATGGATTTTATTTTATCATCTGTAAATTGCCAAGAATGTTTTGGAAATGTATTGGAATTTGTATCTTTTTTTTTTCATTCTTCACAGTTTGAATTATAGTGTTTATCTTTCCTTAGTGTTTTTGTCACACAAGTCAAGAGAAATCCCGAGAAATGTCTTAATCATTTCATTCCAAGCAAGGCGATAAAGCCTCTAATACGTAATGTGTGAAAAAATATGAGGAAAAGAAAAATATTATTGAAGAAAGAGAACAATAAAAAAAAAGAGAAATTAAGAAGACGGAAGATAATGATTGACATTGCATTTAATTTTCTGAAGAATAAAGTTTTGTTTTTTTTTCATCTCATCTTTCCTATTTTTATCCCATTTTCCACCAGCCAATATTCCCCATCTTTGTATATTTCTCTTAATAATAATTAAAAACTCATTCAGCAGACAATGTTATTTTATTTATGGTCACTGGATTTTTGGTGACTACTTTATTCTCTTTCTGTCATTTCATACCGAGCATCTCAAAAATGGCAGAATTTAACGCGACCGCCATTGCCTCTTGGCCTTTTGACTGGGATCAATATTTAGTATCTGCGCTTGCGCAAATAAGTGTCTGTTTTCGGATAGAATTTTCAGTTTTTATTCGAAAACCTTACAATAGTAATAATTTAATTAGGTATTTACTAATATATATTCATTCTTTCTTTTCAACGGCCATATATATTCCTTCTTTAGGTATTTACTAAGATAATATATTTTCCTTCTTTCTTTTCAACGGTTATATATATTCCTTCTTTCCTTATTACAGTAATATATTTTCATTCTTTGTTTACTGGGGTATTATATATTCCATCTTTCTTTAATACTGTGATATATATTCCTTACTTACCTATTATTGTAATATATTTTGATTCTTTCTTTATTACGGTAATACATATTTCATTGTTTTTCTTTCATTACTAATTAATTAATAAATAGATAGATAGATAGATAGATAGATAGATAGATAGATAGATAGATAGATAGATAGATAGATAGATAGATGCGGTGGCGTAATGGATAGCGGCTTGAATTGAGGAATCGGAGTTCGAATTTCAGTCGAATCCATTACATTCACTTACGTGCTAATACCCTTGAGAAAGGTTAAAATCCTCCTCCTCTTCTCCCTCCAGCTATGGGTAAATAGCAGGACAGACTGTGTTCTATAGCCTTCGATGGCAACTGGTCTAGGAGAAGGACAACTCTGAATTCAAAGTCTGCGGAGGGTCGTTTGGGAACCTTGTGGCATATTAGTGCACCACGTCTCTGAATTCGGCCCTTCAAAAAGTGTAGATGGTCCTGCACGAAACCTTCACCACTATAATCAAATCTCATGAGCTGTTTCTAAGAACCGATCCGCTTGACCCTCATACGTCGAATACGACAGGAGAGTCGCCTATATATATATATATATATATATATATATATATATATATATATATATATATATATATATATATATATATATATATATATACGTCATTATATATATATATATATATATATATATATATATATATATATATATATATATATATATATATATATATATATATGTGTGTGTGTGTGTGTGTGTGTGTGTGTGTGTGTGTGTAAATATAACAGTGAACATAGAAGTCAACACTTCGAGGCAACAGTCTGTTTCATGCGAGATGCAATCGTCAGGCCTGACGATTGTATCTTCTTCTTCTTCTTCTTCTTCTTCTTCTTCTTCTTCTTCATAACGCGTCCGTTCAGTGCATGAATAATCATGATCCTCCACAACTTCCTATCATCTTAGCAATGTTTGACTTTATTTTTTCTTAGTCATTTCACCCCCAACAAGGCAGGAATGTCACTAGTACGTCTGGGTTACTGGGAGTGAAAATGAGAGAATAGACTGAATATATGGAGGAATGAGGCAAAGACAAAAGATGAACGGGATGCAAGAAGATATATAATGACGATTGACGTTGCATTTAATTTTTTGAAGTTCTGTAGTTATCAGGGAAGCAAGGAAACGGAAGTGAGTTCCACAAGGGGTGAAGTTCGAGAAAAGGAACTGCTGGAGTAGAAGTGGCTTTTTGTATTCTCTCCTATTCCCTGATAGTTTGGGATCAGATTAATAACATTCCTCCTTTCTTTTATTACTATTGTTCACCCATTGCAAGGCCCAAGTGGCACTTAAGCCAGAGCTTTATTTAATTAGGCTACTCTATGATCGTAAGTGACGAATGAAAAAGTGTAGATTATTATATGCAGGAAAATTAACAGGCTTGAAGATATTATTGCGGAAGTATCCTCTTGGGAGTATGTTCCCTAAATTAAAATTTCCAGGGCAAAGGTGGTTCTTTTTCCTTACCAATGGAATACAAATGGAATGAGGAAGAATCGAATAAGTCTCCTTGCGGTTACTGTAAATGTGGTTCGCCCGAATATCTCCAATGGAAATAGCGATAGTGAGATACTTGCAACGTTTCGACTGTGATAAAGTCTTTGTAGAGTGGAAAACTATTCATCACCCCACCGAGAATGTTAAAGGCCGTTAAAGTCTGAACAAACTGGAAAGTGAGGATTGGGCCCCTTCAGCTCACATAAAGTAGAAATACTCTATTTTTGGCCTGTTCTGGCTCTTGTAAAGATAGAGCATGCCAAGAGGAATCTGATATTTACTGGAGCGTTACAGAGAATAAGATCAATTGACCCTATATAGGAGTTCCCCTTGAGGTCGAGGGTATGCTTAAGTCCCAGTAGGAATTCAAGGAAAGAGGTCCCCTTGAGTAATAACCAGTTCGCTACGTGGGGTGTAAATTCAAGGGTGGCTTTGTGATGATGATACGTCACGAATTTACATAATTTTTTCTTTTAGCGATTGAATGTGTTCAACCATTTCTCCTTCACTCCATACAAGTTGGAATAGTTCAGCGGCCAGGTTCTAGCCATCGGGATTTTTTGACGCTGCGCCCACATCATTGTATCATCTGCATACATATTCACAGCAGTACCCCCCTCCTCCATGGAGTTAAAAAGAATTCTTACGATCGTGGCATTATAGAGTGCGTTGCAGAAGTTAATCACGTTTTCTTCGGTGCATTGCGATGCTAGTTTATAAACATATGCTGGCAATATGCAATGGCTTCCTTTTCAATTTCCCTCTGAGATCTCAGGGGGTATGTCTTCTAGTCGTTTTTTCCCCAATATTAGTTCTATGCGTCTTTCATTTCCTTCTCTGCCTGCAAATACGACTCCGTGGCCGTCACTTGTAAAGTCAACATTGTTTATATATATATATATATATATATATATATATATATATATATATATATATATGTGTGTGTGTGTGTGTGTGTGTGTGTGTGTGTGTGTGTAAATTCCCAAGAAGATAGGATCCAGGTAGAACTCATTTGTCCAGGACAGAGCAAGAATATAATATAAAATGTTGAAACAGTAATATTCCATATATATATATATATATATATATATATATATATATATATATATATATATATATTTATATATATATATTTTCCAAATTTTCCATTCAATATAAACATCTCCTCTCTAATTATCTATTAGGTTGGTGGAAAAATAATTACGTAATAATGTCGTTTTTGACGTATTTTTAACGACATTATTACGTCATTATTTTTGCACCAACCTAATAACTTTCCATCGTTGAGTAAGAAGTTGCCTCACAGATTTCACGTACGATTTCATTTTCATTTTCAATGCTCTTTTGAATTGTCAGAGCTGAATTTTCTCTCTCACGTGTGAAAAGTCTTATGGATTGAGTTGGATCTTTTCTAATTGATCTCTTTCGCTCTACGTTGAAATGATGAGCCCTCTTTTTGTTGTGACTTCCTGATGCAGTTTTTTCACCTCACTGTTCCCTCTTGTGTGTGTTTGTCTTTTTATAATACGCTATTTTAATTGAAACTCTTGTCCTCCTCTTCCTATTCATTGTCAAAACGTCTTGGCCAATGAGCCCTCCAGCCATCTTCACTTTGCACGGAACACATGGACATGTCATTAATAGAGTCGTTTAAAAGGCAATAAGTTATTCGGCCTCCGTGAGATCAATCTCTGGATTACATAGTGCCATTTTTTTTTAATTTTTTCATACAAAGAAAAAAACCTAGCGTTGCTTCACGAATATATGAAACAATTAACAGAGGAATTAAAAAAAATCAACAACCCTCTTGGATTAATGATACTGTTTGATAGGACATTCCCAGAAAGTTCTAAAGTAGAATAGAACATTTTTCTTTTTTTTTCTTAATAATCCTTCATAAACAAAAGGCACAACGGTGAAGAGAGATGTTTATTACATGGGGTCGTTGCGTAAGGGTAAGATGTGAAAATTATGAGGATATGTAGGATAGATAACATTTGAAACTCGACTTGAAGAGGTTAGAACTGTAGCAATGGGGGAAGCATCTACTCAGAAGTCTGTTTCACAAAGTAGACGTTGTCGAGGTTATTTTTTTTCAAATTGATCTTCCTCCTTACTAATGGAATACGAAGGGGACGTGGATGATTCGTCCTAGTGTAGCGGGTCTTAGCTGTGAAAGTCTGAACTAGCGATCAATAACTGAACTGAAGTAAATAAAAAATAAGTAGAAGACGATATCCCTAGACATAAGCACCAGACCCAGAACAGACACATCCCGTAGATTAAATAAAGGGATCAGTTCAGAATTCCCGGTAGGTTATCGAGGTTGATATTCACCTGAGGAAGGCCGGAGAGCAGAACAACCGAAACATTGTGATGACGAGAATAGTCCGAATATAAATAAACTAAATAATGATAACTCTTCATCCCATAATTTCAGACAGTATTATAATATAGTGAATATTGTTTAAATGTTTTTTCGTCACGAATGAAGACTGAATAGAGAAGGCCGAAGAAAATAAGGGCCGAAAGATGAAGAAGACCAAAGATAGATGAAGGGAAGAAACGACAAAGAAGGTTTTAGATTAATAGAAAATGAAATGCGAAGAGACAAGCATCACTATATTCCCAGAAAATGTAAAGCTAGTGAATTAAAATTAAATATTATAACGATACACTCTGAAACTGACGGGTCATAGACAGAAACAATGTTATAAAAACAAAATAAATATATAGTAATAACGGTAACAATGTTAGAATAGTCCTTATAAATCAATGTATTAAGGTGCCCAGAATGTTCACAAACAATAAATCTTGATCTCTGTCTGGTGGAATTTCCAAGGAATACTGCATTTCAAGCTTGTTCCACAGGGTCGGGACATCAATGCCAAACGGTATTACCAGCATCTCGATCGCGTGTACGACAAACTAAAGAAGGAGTATCCACCTTTGGTCAATCAAGTCCAAGTCTTATTTCTGCAAGACAATGCGAAGCTACACACTTCGAAGTTGACTAAAGTGAAGTTCAAACAGATGTACGGTGTTGATATTCTCCCACATCCACCATTTAGTCACGATGCTGCTCAGAGTGACTATGGCCTATTCTGCTCAATGGCACACTTCCTACGGGACCAGCGATTCAACCCTTTTCATGACGCTACTTAACAGTTATTTTATTCAAAGCCCGCGGACAGGTACCAGGGACAGATTCAGATATTGGCTGATTGTTGACAGAAGATTGCCAAGAATGATGGACTTTATTTTGAAGAATAAATGTTGGTGTTGCTCCATAACATTTTGTCGCTTTCTTTCCGCTTAAGTGAGTCAGGACTTTCTAACGAACTCAATATAATAGTAAATGTGAAATTTCGTATATTCCGGAAGCTCTTCGCCTTTTGGATTAAGGTTTTACAGTAAGGCACAATGTAAAAATAAGAAAAAAAAAATTGAAACTGTCAACATCCCTATTATAAATCTGTATATCCCTCCTCTCTTTACTTAGTGCACACGATCTTTACTTCCTGCCAACACCTCATAATTTTTTTTTTTAAGCGTTTCACCCCAAGCAAGGCGGGGAGCCACTAGGACGCAAGGGGTTACAGAAGATTTGGAGCCAGATCAGATAGGAGTGATAGAAGAAAGGATGAGGAGAAGGGCAGTGCGAATTTAAAGGACTATTCTGTTTTGACCACGTGAAAACACGAAAAGGACAGAGCAGGAAGACTGTAGTGAGAAAGAAAGAAAGAAAGAAAGAAAGAAAGAAAGAAAGAAAGAAAGAAAGAAAGAAAGAAAGAAAGAAAGAAATAACGAAAGAAAGAAATAAAAAAATAAAGAAAGAAAGAAAGAAAGTAATAAATAAATAAATAAAGAAAGAAATAAAGAAATAAAGACAGAAATAAAGAAAGAAATAAATAAAGAAAGAAAGAAAGTAAGAAATAAAAAAAGAAAGAAAGAAATAAAGAAAGAAAGAAATAAAGAAAGAAAGAAAGATTAAAGTGTCTAATGGCTATTTCAGCAAAATGGAACAAGTTGTTAATTTCTAATCTTTTCATTTGTACCTCCTTACTTCTTAATCTAACGACTAGCATTCATATTTATGATTGTTATTCCAATATTTTGATAAAATTGTTAAGCTCAAATATTTAACGATATAAGAGGAGAAATTATTTTTTTCCGAAGCATTGTTATTATAAGTCTGTTTGTCCTTCCATACGTTAGTTCACACGCCAGTTACGAACTGCCAATACCTCATAAATAATGGACTATTCCGTTTTGACCGCGTGAAACCACAGAACTGGCATGTCAGAGAGGCTACTTGGTTTCAACGAGAAAATGAAAGAATGAAAGAAAGAAAAAGAAAAGAACTGAAAATAGAATTGCTTAACGTCTGTTTTTAGTTAGATAGAAATAGGTGCTAATATCATTTTTTTTTCATTTGGACACCATTGCTTATAAAAAGATTTATTAATAAAACATTTCGCAATAGGAATTTTCGGCTTGTACTCTCACCTTCATAGTTGCTTTTCACATATTCTCTAACACTCAGCAACCACTTTACGTTCTTGAGGTTTAATTGCCTTCCTTGAAGATGAAAGGATTAAAATAAAGAAATCTTGATTTGATAAGCTGTGGTTCATACACTTTGAGGCGCAAAATTCACTAAGAGTAGTGGGTTACGGAATATCATTGTTTAATGGTCGAAAGGTTTGTAGATAAGGATATGTTGAATAGATAAAAATTGACTTTTAAATTTGAATATGTTAAGATTTTAGTGATCGGATCAGCATTCTTTTAAGAATCTGTTCCATAAAATAACGGATCCTGGGAAGAATAGGCCCTAAAAGAAATTGTCTCTCACTATTAGAATACAAGGAGAATGAAGCTAGTCTCGCTAGATCAATTACTACTTAATAGTGAGTTCGATCCGCCGTGGGTAACCCATACATTCGGCCTTGTTCCATATCTAAGGTACTCGTATACCATCACCATACAGTTCAATTCATAATAGTAACAGTACGTTGCATTGTACATTCAGACTTAGATCATAATGGCTGAATTTTAAGAACAACGGCAAATACGAAAAAGTCATATTTACAAAATCAATGTATAATAGCAATAAATGCCCAAAATAATTGAATTTTGTGTATTGTAAGTTTGTTCTTTTGTTTACTCACATTCAAAAATTCTAAGAAACGTAGTAGAATGAATAAAGAGATGTTTGATTTTGTTTCTCATCGAAAACATATATTCTTTCTTGATTAAAACAGAAGTTGGTTCGACATTTCTTCTTTTGTCAAAGAAGAAGAAAAAGTAGAACAAAAAAAGATGGTGGTTCTTTTATTTCATTGTTTTGCGTATTGGGGACAAAAATGTCTCACAGACTCATAGCAATCACGCAAGTATAATGGGCACCTGCCTCTGCTAAGAAAACAACACAAGAAGAATCTGATGAAAAAAAATCTGTCATTGTATAAAAAGTTCTGAACTAATTATATCTCCTTCGAAGACTTGTTCCCACAAAATAAACAACACAAATGATAAGTCGACTTTGTTCGTATCACTTTTGGCATGATAATAACCCTTCACAATATATATATATATATATATATATATATATATATATATATATATATATATATATATATATATATTCTCTATTTTAGCAGCAATCCTCTTTCCTGCAAGTTTCGTTAAATAAAAAAACACTGACAAGTTGCTGTGGTTAATTTTTTATATAATTTTCCATGTGTTCACATGATTTTGTTTTTCTTTTCAGCACAAAATATATAAAAAATATTCTATATATCCAAGCGTTAACGGCCATTTTTTTAGCGATTATCAAAGATAAATTTTATTTTCCTTTTGTCTGAATATATGTATTGTTTTATATATGTATCTAGAGTTATAGAAATGTTTTACTTTCCAAACACTGTCAGCACACTGTGACCGTGTTCATAGTTGATATTACTGAATATTGGCTTTTGCTTTTTTTATTTATTAATTTTATGATAATGACTTCATCATTTTTAGCCTTTATTTACATGTGGATAATGCATTGTATCTATCTTATCAATGTGTCGACCGTCTTTGGAAAATAAAATAATGTTTGGGTTGAAATGATTGATATATTTGTAAAAACAGAAAAAATGGCACAAGGCGAAAAGTGGGGATGTGGGAGGCTGGTCTTCATCTGTCATATCTTAAAAACTTACGTAAACAAAATCACTGACCAAAAAGATCTATGCAATATTCTTTGCACCAGAATACCACATTCTTACTTACCAAGCTTACTACAATCACCATAATACCTCAAAGTCTCTACGAAAGCCTAACTAGTTCCATATGTACAATTTGCCTGTAGGAAGTGGCGATAAGTAACAACTTTTAAAAATGAAATACCCAATGAATATTTATACGATGCATAAAATTAGATATACAAGAAAATAAACATTCTGTTAGTAATTAAAAGCCCCCACATTCCTTAATTTTGGCAGGCGTATTATTTAACTGTACGAGATTTAGGCGAAACTTTGATGAATTAAAACCAGTCATTCGATCAACCATGCACACAATTACCCACTCATTCAGACACGATAACCAATCGGCAAACAAAATCTACCAGGGAACTAACGGCTGAGGAGACAGGAAATTAAACTAATGGATGTGGGGGCCAATCAAAGGGGCCAATGAGAATACATCCTCGAGCTAAGTTAAACTGGTGTAAAAACCAAAAGCAAAACAAACCTAAACTCACCTATTTTGGCCGGGGTTGCTAATATTAAATACAGGGCTCCCAATATCCTGATGACTAAGGGACTTCAAAATACCAATCTAAATTGGCCCCTTTCATTCGTCAGATACGCTCAAGACTCGCCCACCGTTTGCCAAATTCGGATGAAGGCAGTCGTCACTTTTCCATACTTATCTTTACTTTAAACTGATGCCTAAAGAAGATCTGTTGAGGACAGTACCACTAGCTTCAAGGACAAAGAACATTCCGCCCAGCATGCGAACCATGATGTCTTCAATATACTTGCACAACGGGACTACGACCTTGCAATAGAAGAAGGATATCCACCGACTCACCAAAGGGGTCGCAGCTGAGAGAATCTCCTAATACCCCCTGAAGAAAGTTTTTACTGACCCAGAGGGCACTTCACATCACCAGCCAGGTAAGTGATTCTTTTTCCTTTGTGAGGCATTTCAACCCAGGTCATATTAGAGCGAGCAACTTGCTTCGTTACACCGAGTTCGTCAATCAAACAATTTTAATCGGACCCCTACATTAATACCTGATATCGGGAAATCGCCTGGACGTCCGAGAGGCCATTCGTCGCCCGTAAGAAGCACTTGAGAGCTAACCCTTTTATTTATTATTGATTATATGATATTTTCTGCTGCGTTATCTTGTGTTTATCTGTGCGTACCTGGTTTGTTTATGTTGTAGAGTAGTTTTCACAGTGGAGGCTTGTATTTCACTAAGTCGGTCCTAAATTAGGTTCGACGTACAAAACGTTAGGAACTTGCAATAATAGTTAATGACGCAGCAATCTAGTTGTGGGGCTCATACTTTAATGTCCAACATCGACTGACTCACACAACTCACTGAGCGATATTCAGTTACAAGGCCGGTTTAACGTAGAATCTCCGAGCCCGTGGGCTCGGCCAAAAATATGCCCTTTTAAAAACCGTATAAACGGGTTCAGGTTCGGTTTACCTCCCCGAAAGAGACTCCGCCCTTCGGCGTAGCACCGTTCGAGTTCCTCCCCGCCCGAAGGCAGAATGTTCAACCGTTCAGCTGGTGGTCCGACTTCAGACCAACTCACTGAGCTCCACTGGCGACTGCTACTACTACTACTTATTATCTGTGGGAAAGTCTATTTACAATAGAAATAGGTACGTTCCGGTATAATAGTTTATCACTTAATTAATTTATTTACTTATTTATTTGTTTGGAATAATTTATTTTACTTGTTTTGTTTTTTTATTTATTTTATTTTATTTATATATTTTCTTTTATTCTTGTTCGTCTTATATTTTCGATTTTTTTAAGTAACACAGTAAAAATTGTTTTCCTGACTGCATTTTGTGATGAGTTCTAATCATTAATTTAGTAGTTTGTTTTGCATCACTGACCTGGATATATAAATAGTCGAGGAAAATCGCAACGCACGTGGCCTGACGATTGTTTTTACAATGAAACAGACTGTCACCTTTGGGTGTAGTGACCTTAAACATAGCAGTAGTAGCACCTCTAGAATATAAAAACACGTGAACCCTAACGTAACTTTCTCTCTACAAGGTTTCCTCTTTCGAACTGGAGTCCTGAACTTTCCACGGTAAAATGGTTGCGAACGAATCACATGGAAACACACAAAGTTATCAGTACAATATATTGATGAACAATTCGTTTTGTATAAAATTTAAGTCTAACAGACGAAACACGTGTTTTAAATATTTCTTTTCTTAATTTGTCTAATAAAACATTCCCTAACAAATCTTACACATTTAATTATTGAAGAAGCTAATGAATAAATGATGTTGATCACAATGTTCACTTTTATAATTACTTGCGATCTATCTCTGTTACTGAGAAAATTAACCTATAAATAACACATACCTAAAAACAATATTTTATCATATATATATATATATATATATATATATATATATATACAGAGAGAGAGAGAGAAAGAGGCAACTGGAAGTCACACTGAAGAGCTGCGATACAACGAAACAGTCTATCTGTGGATGACAAAATATATGCTCCAGAAAAATTATTTCCGTTGAGCTCTCTGGGAAAAATGTGTGAGTTGGTAAACAGTGACTATTACTGCTACTAACGCAATAAACGTCGATAAAACGAATCGAGTTCTCTCAGTCACAGTATTGTTTATCTAAAAACAAATTCGTTTAAATTCACCTTCATTCCTTTCATGCACCAACGTCTTAGAGGTAGACACTATGAAATGGACTATATATGCATTACTCTTAAAGTATGAATTGTGTTCTCCGTGCCGCTGGCTTATTTTTGCCGTGCGATACGGTCTATCGGTAAAGTTTCCGACTGATGTCGAAAGAGTCGGCTTTCGATCCCGGCTTGAAACAATTAAACATCTACCCACGTTGATGAACTGTTATACAGCTAAACATTCTAGTCTATGTTATAACTGTCTTTTTTTATCTAATTGATTAGCAATCTATCGTTTGTAGGGGAATTGCGACTTCCGGTGTTTCACATTCCCGGTCAGATACAAGTCACAATATGGGAAGTCGATTTTGATTAGCTGAACCAGCGTGGGATAGGAGACTGGACAAAGTTTCAGGGAGTCGAGTGTTAAGCGATATAGACGTGTTGACTTTCGTGTCTGCAACGGCTCCCCAGTATAGGTGTACAACCCCCACTGGATAAACACGTTAAAAAATAGTTAAATTAAAATTCCCCGTGTTGAATTTCTTTTATCTCTAGTCTCAAAACAACTAGAGATAGCTGACCAAGAGAAGACGAGGAGGACGACCTCTATAAAGGTTCTGTACAACAGTCTGGCTATTATTTTATATATTTTCTATTTATACGTTATTTAAATAAATTGTATGTATGAAAATAATTATAGCTGATCATTTTATTTGAAATCGACGGTCCATATTTATTTAGGTAACAACGTATATTATGCTCATCCGTAAGAACCATCGAGAAAGATTAGTACAGAAATATGCATTCATAGACAGGGACTTAACCTGCGTTCAACTTTGAAGAGTAAACCATCGCATTATTTCTATGACGAAAAGCTCTTGAATGCGATTGGCGACAAAAATAATACAGACAGTTTAATAAATAAAAAAAACACGAATTATACATTATAATTACGTTTGAAATGATGACAATTTTGCATTCAAATAAATCTATTAATTCTTTAGAAAAAATATATATATATGTGCGCACGTGTGTGTGTGTGTGTGTGTGTGAATAAAAAAAAGAAGGAAAATTTACCTAGCTTAGAAATCAGAGGAACTTTATCAAGTTAAATGCAAGGATTATATTTTTTTCAATGCAAGAGCAAAAATATTATGCGTTTCCAACTATTTTAAATTAAAAATCGCTCATAAATATTCATCAGGTTAGTTGAAAACTCAGGCAAGCTGTGTCGGAGACGAAACGACACAATTCACTAAGAAACAAAAATTATTTTAGTTTGGGATTAATTTTGGTGTTATATTATTCAATAATATTTTTACTCGTGTATATAAGTACTTATAACGTCAGCTACGAAAAGTTTTAATTTTGTCGTTATTCACATATATATATATATATATATATATATATATATATATATATATATATATATATGGCTAAAGACAAAATGAATAAATTTCTTTGTCGTGGCGTTTATGGCCCTGAATATAACCTTTCAAGCATGAACCAGAATTTCTCTGCCCGCTGTTGACCTTAGTACCCTTATATATATATATATATATATATATATATATATATATATATATATATATGTGTGTGTGTGTGTGTGTGTGTGTGTGAAAGTAAACTTATTTTCTCACTCACATACATATATATATATGTAAATATGTGTGTGTGTCTGTGTGTGTGTTCTTTAAAGTTTTGAAGCATGATTTTATGTAGTAAGGTGAATATACCTAATTGAGATTATATTGATTGACACTAATGCAACATGAATAACACTCTCCGAATATAATCTAGAGACAAGAATGTTAAATGTGTCTGATGATAAAAGTTTAATACTCTATTCTTAGACCGGGGCCCACCCAAGGCTGAAGTGTCTACCATAGCCGGGTGTAGAAGAGGCTTCCTTTTGCACCTAAGTCAATATAAATACATACAATCGGCGTGTCATCTTCTTGTATCTAGCGGCTATCCATTTCAATGACTATAACACAAATGCACACACACACACAAATATACATATATATATATATATATATATATATATATATATATATATTGTCATCCACAGACACACTGTTTCGCTGTATCACAGTGTCTAGACGTCCGGTTGTCTAGGATTGAAACCCGACTGAATTGGCATCAGTCGGAGAATCTACCTCTAAGCCGCTGGTACATGAAAGCAATGAAGGTGAATTTAAACGTATTTGTTCTTAGATAAACAAGACTGTGACTGAGAGAACTCGATTCGTTTTATCAACGTTTATTGCGTTAGTAGCAGTAATAGTCACTGTTTACCAACTCACACATTTTTCCCAGAGAGCTCAACCGAAATAATGTTTCTGTAGCATATATATTGTCATCCACAAATAGACTGTTTCGTTGTATCGCAGCTCTTCAGTGTGACTAGACTTCCGGCTGCCCCCCTCTCGCTCTCTCTCTCTCTCTCTCTCTCTCTCTCTCTCTATATATATATATATATATATATATATATATATATATATATATATAAAAAAATATTGTTTTTAGGTATGTGTTATTTATAGGTTAATTTTCTCAGTAACAGTGATAGATCGCATGTAATTATAAAAGCGGACATTGTGATCAACATCATTTATTGATTAGCTACTTCAATAATTAAATGTGTAAGATTTGTTAAGGAATGTTTTATTAGACAAATTAACAAAAAGAATATTTAAAACACGAGTTTCGTCTGTAAGACCTAAATTTTACACAAAACGAATTGTTCATCAATATATTGTACTGATAACTTTGTGTGTTTCCATGTCGCAGCCATTTTAGCGTGGAAATTTCATGACTCCAGTTCGAAAGAGGAAACCTTTGGGAAAGAGAAAGTTACGTTAGTGTTCACGTGTTTTTATATTCTAGAGGTGCTACTACTGCTATGTTTAAGGTCACTACACCCAAAGGTGACAGTCTGTTTCATTGTAAAAACTATCGTCAGGCCACGTGCGTTGCGATTTTCCTCGACTATCTATATATGCAGATCTGTGATGCAAAACAAACTACTAAATTAATGATCAGAACAACCGAAATAATTTTTCAGGAGCATATATATATTGTCATCCACATATAGACTGTTTCACTGTATCGCAGTTCATCAGTGTGTCATCTTGCCTCTCTCTCTCTCTCTCTCTCACTCACTCACTCTCTCTCTCTCTGTATATTCATATATATATATATATATATATATATATATATATATATATATATATATATATATATATATATGACATAAATATATCCTGCATTTTAGAGGGAGACATGTTTGCTGCTGGTGAACATAGACATGTAGTAATGGTATCTTCATCTAGCTAATGTTTTACCATTTTTCCAGATAGCATCAATTTCCATCATGTCTTGGGACGGCGCACACGGCGCGTTTGTTGTTGACGCGTTGTTTTAAAGATTGGTGAATCTGTAATCGTAATACAGAGAGCTTTTCGTGTTCATTTTATGTCACTTCGGAATGTTGTTGTTCCAGATAGAAAATCGATGCTGCTATATGGGCCGAAAATTTCAGGGAAAACAAGTGCGGCGTTTGAAAGAAATACCACGTGGGAGGCCTGGAAGCATTTAAACTTCCACTTCCAGGTGTTAGAAATTGTGTGGCACCATTTACCAAGGCAAAAAAGAAAAGAAAGGAAAGAGAGGAAGGAAAGAAAGGAAAAGAGAGTTCCAGCAGAGAGTTCCAGAGTTGAGTTCGGGAGAGACAGTTCCCAGAGTCAGTCTCCAGTGCTCAGTTGAAGCAAGCCTCGCATCGGCTGACCAAGATTCGCGCAATTTCCGGACTCATCTTCAATCCAAGAACAATTATTTTGAAGAGCGACTTAGATCCAGACCACCAAAATAAGTTTTTTTTTTCGACTTTCGCCCGAAGACACACCAAAAAAAACCCAATTTCTTAAAGAACAAACAACTTGAAGTGTTAAAACTCGCCTAACGGAAAACAACCTGTCACAATCCATAGAACGGGTCGGGAGATAGACGCAGTCCTATGTATCCAACAACTAGACATAAAGTTTGTTATCCTTTTCTTTGATACCTTGAACTTTTGAGTTATTATTTTATTTCTTTTATACGTATTTGTGCGATACCACCCCCGCTTGGACCCAACTTGCATTGCGGCCCCAACGAATGATTGATTTCGTCTGCCTACGATCGATTCACAACATGGGTGGGCGGACTGGAGATCAACGCAGTTACTTTGGTAACCAGACGTTGGAAGCGAGTTGGGAACGACGATGCTGATATCGAATCTAACCAGATTCCCATCCGAATCACCAAAAGGTTAGAACATCACATTTGGGTGCCGCGACCGATACCAAGCCAGTTGGTCGTCACAGGACGAGACAACACGACTGACGCGACAGGCGGACGTCACGTTTGGAGCGGCGACACCCGAACGAAGCAGCGAGGAGCGAGCGAAGGCTGTGTTCAGGGACGTCACAATTGTCTAAAACAACAATAGTAATTTCCTAACAGTATCTTAGACGTGGCACCAGCTGACATTATGGAGCACCCAGTGACGACGATGAATTCAATATTCAGACCGAACTGATCGAGCGAGTGAAGGTTACTAATCTTTACACCACGTTGAAGTACCCAAATTTGCAACCACAATATAGGCTTATTCAGCCTATATTGTAGTTGCAAATTTGGGTACTTAACGTCGTGTATATATATATATATATATATATATATATATGGTGTATATATATATATGTGTGTACTTCAACGTGGTGTATATATATATATGTGTGTGTGTGTGTGTATATGTGTGTGTGTGAAAGTAAACTTATTTTCTCACTCACACACATATGTATATATGTAAATATGTGTGTGTGTCTGTGTGTGTGTTCTCTAAAGATTTGAAGCATGATTTTATGTAGTAAGGTGAATATACCTAATTGAGATTATATTGATTGACACTAATGCAACATGAATAACACTCTCCGAATATAATCTAGAGACAAGAATGTTAAATGTGTCTGATGATAAAAGTTTAATACTCTATTCTTAGACCGGGGCCCACCCAAGGCTGAAGTGTCTACCATAGCCGGTTGTAGAAGAGGCTTCCTTTTGCACCTAAGTCAAAATAAATACATAGAATCGGCCTACATTTGGAGGATGACTTTTTGTTGAGCTGTTGAGAGTGTTCCCGCATGTGTGTATTCGAATAAAGACAAACACAGTTGTAGGGATAAATACTGGTATATTTGTAAGAGGTAATTAACAACAGAGTGATTAGTAATAAAGAACGCCGATTAGTAAGTAACAATAGCAAAAGTCTACAGTCCAACGGCATGTAATGGTAACCTGATCCTTCTCACTACACCACTACTCTCTCTAGCACTGACTTATATCGTAGAGGGATAAGTCCATTATCAGTCAGAAGGTGGGTGCGCCCCAACACGTTTTAAAAACGAAATGAATAAAAACGGCTGAAATAAGTTTTTATTTTTACAATTACATTAGTCTATTTTTCAATTTTTGAATGTGTGTGTGTGGGGGTGGGCATTTCTGCTGCATCGTGTGTGTGTATGTTTGTGTATAAACACAAACATACACACACGTTAAGCGTGAATATAGTGATTCTCAAAAAATAATTTGACAATTGTTTTTGTGTAAGTCGATGCATTTAAGGCAAGTGTCAGATATAAGTAATAGTGCATTATTAGCAGTAAAAAGTAAAATGAGCCTATCTGTTTAGAATCTCGTGAAAATTCTGTTCAGTGATTGTGAATACATAATTATATAGCTAAAACAGTAAAATATAGATAGATAGATATGATCTCTAAAATAAATAAAAACGCCAATATATATATACATATATAGATAGGTAGATAGATAGATAGAAATTCTAATATATATATATATATAAACTCTGATATAAACTCTTAGATATATAGATAGGTACATGCATAGATAGATACATAGATATAAAATCTAAAATGGATAGATAGATAGATAGATAGATAGATAGATAGATATAAACTCCCAAATAGATACATAGATAGATAGATATGATCTCTAAAATAGGTATAAATTCTAATATATATATTTATATATAGAGAGAAAGGAATAAAATATAATATATATATATATATATATATATATATATATATATATATATATATATATATAGTATGTATGTATATATGTATGGATAGATAGATAGATAAATAGATAGAGAAACACAGAGAGATAAACTCCTAGCTATATATATATATATATATATATATATATATATATATATATATATATATATATATATATATATATTTTATATATATATATAGATAGATAGATAGATAGATAGGTGTGTATGTGTACCTTTTTTATTTTCTTAGAATATTTATTTCATGTTTAAATATCCATATATACATGTATGTGGGAATATCTGCGTCTGCGCAATTTTATTGTCTTAAATTCATTCTTAGCGCATGCGCTGAATAATCACATGTCGTCTGTGCTGAAAATATCTAAATTGATAAACAGTTGCAAGGCAGACATCACACAAAAAATGCCTTTTTATAAAAGAAAACAATCGAACAAAGAGAAAATACAGACTCTACGTGACATTTTGAAACCTGGTTCGTCTTGTCGAGTTAAGTGGATAAAATTAAGGGGGGAAAAAGAGTAGGTAGCTTTGACATTTATCATACATGTACAGAATTTCACTTAGCTGTATCATCTAACTAAATTTTGATCAAAAATTGTGATTCAATATTTATTATTTGTTTGTCTTTCTATGGTCACCTATATTATTTCATTTGTTAATGCGGGATATATATTTGGAGGCTGTTAATCCGACATCGCTGTGGGTCAATATTGTTTGGATAATAGAATTTAGATTTCAGTATTTTTCCTGTATCGAATGCCGCCTGGAATTAAAACGCGATGGCAAGAATCACGTTTACCAGAAAATAGAATCGGACATAATAGATAGGTAGATATGACCATTCCAAAGAGATGGATATTTAAAGACGATATTTAAAACTGCTGACACTGATTACTTAACAAACAATAAACGTCTTTGTATAGAATTCGTGTTAGCCAAAAGAAAATTACGAAAACTTAGTTATGGGGATTTGTATTTATCATCACCAAGTGGAAATTTAAAAAAAAAAGAAACTATTAGAAATTTTTAAGAAGGTAAATTGAAAATAAGGAACATATATATATATGTTACTTTCGATGATTTTTAAACATACGTGAATAAATGTGAAAATGTTGCCCCAAAATACTACATCCTATTCTATTATAGATAGATAGATAGATAGATAGATAATGACTAGTTGACATAGAGAGTCAGACAGTATGATATGAACGAACTTGCATAAATAGTTATATAGAGCGATATAGATAGGTATAAAAATTGAAGACAGAATATATGAAAAGTCACATAGATAGATATGAATAGAATTAGATATGAATAGTAACATGTATATATATATATATATATATATAAATATATATATATAGAGAGATAGATAGATAGATAGATAGATAGATAGATAGATAGATAGATAATGAACAGATTAAAATAGGAACAGATTGAACAAGACAGACATGCTGATAAAAAGACAGATATGAACAGAATTGCATAGATAGATAGATAGATAGATAGATATGAATAGAATTAGATATGAATAGTAACATGTATATATATATATATATATATATAGAGAGAGAGAGGGGGAGGGAGAGATAGATAGATAGATAGATAGATAGATAGATAGATAGATAGATAGATAGATAGATAGATAATGGACATATTAAGATAGGAACAGTGAAGTAGGCAGACAGGCGTGCTGATAAACAGATGAACAGAATTGAATAGAAAAATAGATAGATGGATAGATATGTATGAATAGAATTAGATAGATATGAAGATATATATAAATATATATATATATATATATATATATATATATATATATATATATATATGTGTGTGTGTGTGTGTATATATATGTAAATAGATAGATAACTACTCCATTCTCTGCTGCATGAAAAAACATTGCTGCATTATTTCCGTGAGAAATGTGTATGTATTCATTTGCCAATTTCACTTCACGTGGGTGACTTCCTGTCTCTGCACACAATCAAGCGCTATGTCAACTTACTGTAAATCATTACGTGGCCGAGAATATTTTTGCAATGAGTTTAAGTCAGGAAATTAAAAGATTATCAGGATGTCACATTCATATTCATTATTGACAACTTCAGAAATTCATATTCTTTTTTATAAAATCGAAAGTCATTTAATGCAATATGATTTTAAAATATGTATTTCGCTTATCGCCCGGTTCACCCTTCTCTGCTGTCTTTTGAAGAGCAGTAGATTTTTTTCGCTTGTTTCCTCTTCGACATATCCGAAACTCAATCCTAAGATTGCCACAGAATACAAGCATCCGCGAATATGAGCGGCCGGTTATTATTACGTAGCTGGACTGAAGGAATGGAAGATACTAAAAGTGAACGATTGGTATTTACAAGAATAAAAATGACAAATGATTGTGGAAAATTATGCCTTTCTTTGTCCAGAGGGTCTGTGTGTCTACATTTCAAATGAAAATGCGATTGAAACCCTGAAGTTTAAACATTTTTAAATTAATTAATTTTTTAGACGAATCTGAGCGTAAAGTCTAACCGACTATATTAAGTTCCTTTATGTTTTTGTTTTGATCACGTTTATTATTAAATATCCCGTATTGAGAAAAGTGAGGATTTGACAAGAAATGTGAAAAGCTGTTACAACGTGTCTGTGTGGCAGTTAGCATTCCAAGGAATACAAGTTTCGAGCAGAGTACTCAAATATTTATTCGAGAATTGGACAAATCCAAAACATTTAAACAATATAGAGACAAGACAGTAATGATAGTCTGTGATTGCTTACATGGATGATTTCCTAGCAACAATAAACACGTGCATATAAGACGCTAGAAGTGAAAAATCACACCGCAGCTCATGACGTCACACATGACCACGCGCAAGTGAATTCGAGAAGTATTAAGTATGGGAAGCCGTTGGTATAAACCAATGGCTTCTGTTACCAGTTATAGACATTTAAGGATATTTGTAGAGATTCCACAGTTGATTTTGTTTAAGGTTGGGTTTCAACTGTGTGATGTATATAGCTTCAAGAATTTTTAGTTTTTGTTTATTGTTTTCATATTGAAGTATATTTGTGTTTTCGATAAGGGTTTTACGGAATTGTGTGTGCGGGCAGGTATGTTGTTTTAAATGCCTAAAAATGTTTGAGTTATCATTCAAATGTAGTGTCAAGCGTCGTGAAAGCGAGTTTGTGGTGTGACCAACATAAATATTATTTAATTCGTATATTGCTTAATATGTTGTACAGTAATTGACATCTTTGATAACGGATTATGTAAGCTGAAAGCTTAGATTGGATTAAAAAATATAGATCAATATTGTGATTTTCTTTCTTCGTTTAATGATAATGTTATTAAGCTTATCAGGCGTTATGAAAAGAATTTACATAAAATAAATAGACAACACTTGCCTATATTATTTAATGAAACATGTATGAATGAAAAAATGCTGCCTAAATACAGACACAATATATATATATATATATATATATATATATATATATATATATATATATATATATATATAAATTAGTAACCAGGTATCAACGATTGGCTGTGAAACTCCTTCCGATTCTGGATTGGTTTCAAAAATGTAAATGCAACACCAACGACCATTTTCTGCCTTCCTGAATTCTCTTCTTCTATTGTCCTTTCTCCTCACTAAAGTTTTCTCATTCTTACTCCTTCCAAGTTAACCCTTATATCAAGAAGTATTTTAGGGGAAAAAGTATGACAAAGTGGAAAAAATAATGAAACGCGTCGGCTAAAATGAGTTTTTCTTTTGCCTTATATATATATATATATATATATATATAAGAGAGAGAGAGAAAGAGAGTGAGAGTGAGAGAGTTAAATTCTGTGGAAAAGACAGATTGGTATAAAATGACAATTGGAATAAAATCTTAGATTTTGCCGACGCGTTTTGTCTTCCGACTTTTTCAAGGCAAAAATGAAAGTGACATTTTTTTGTTGTTATAGTTACATTAAAAAGTCCAAATTTAAAAAGATAGACGTTTCTGTCTAAGCCTTTTTTTCTGGTTAATGTAAATTACCTTTATAAGTGATTTTTTTTCCATGTCGGCAATATAGTTAATTTCCCATATATATACTATCGAATGATGGAAATATTCTAGCTTCTGCACAACCCGGGTTTCGACCGTGTGGTCTCGTCAGTAACATTTTTAGACACCGGCATTTACATAGATGAAAACAGGAAACTACAAACGACACTACACACTAAAATAACCGACACCCACAACTATCTACACTTTAAGTCTTCCCACCCTAAACACCTCAAAGAGAACCTTCCCTGTTCACAAGCACTTAGACTCAGAAGGATATGTTCCAACAATGAAGAATTAAATAAACACATTGAAAATCTGGAGCATCAATTCACAACACGTGGCTATAAACAACACCTAATCAGTGAACAAATAAATAAAGCAATTTCCACACCTAGAGAAGACACCCTAATGTACAAGATTAAAAATAAATCTAGTTGCATCCCTCTAGTAACCACTTTCAATCCCACTCTGCCTCCACTATCCCAAATAATCAAACGTCGCTGGGAAATACTACATCTCAAACCAGACCTAAAAAAACTGCTTAAGGAACTCGGCTTTCTTGCATATCGTAGACCTAAGAACCTAAAAGAAATCATAGGTAGTAACCACATTTCAGGGGACAAGGTAATTCGTAATGAACTAAGAACAAAAACAACAGGATTTTCCCAACCATATAACAACAAAAGAAGTTTATGTTGCAACCATATTAAAAACACGAATTCATTCACTAGCTCAATCACTAAATCTACATTCAAAATCTACCACGATTCTAACTGTAGAAGTCATAATATAATTTACCTCCTAGAATGCACACTATGCCAGAAACAATATGTAGGAAAATCTGAATGGCCCTTTCACTACAGAATTAATAATTATTTTAAGCGAATTAAGTCGACTCCCCATGAAAAATGATTACCTGTAGAACAACATTTCCGCCTGGAAAAACATGATTTCAAAACCCATGCCAAATTCACTATAATTGAGAGAATAGAAAAGTTCAGAGCAGATAACATTAGAAAGATTTTAGAGTCCCTTGAAAATAAGTGGATACAAATATCCAGCCGGGCTAAATCATAAATTTAACAATATATAGTGAGTAACAATATATAACTCAACAAATCAAAACCTACCCACATTTCTCACCCACACAAAACAGACATGCTTACGGAGGTGTGGAGGCCTCACACTTATACACTCACCCACACGAATATACACACTTACACACATCATACTCACTCACTCCCTAATGAGCCAAATGATAACACACACCTACAGCAATACACACGCTTACATATATCATACTCACTCACTCCCTAAGAACCAAATAACACACACAGAAACACTAAACAGAGACACATCCCCTCACCAGGTCCAATAAAACTGTCAAACTGACCAGAGAATTCAGAGTAACATGTATCTATCCAGCTCTTATCTCAAATAACAACTTAAAAGAGACTGTTTGACCAACACAAGGAATGTTAAAAGATTCATGTGAAAAAGATAAAAAAATAAAAAAAACAAATGAAAACTACAGACAAAAGTTCATTTTCTCCAACAAAAGACATTCATTTCTGTAGTTTACTGCTAACAGCAAGCAGAAATATTTCTTCCCCCGATGATGGCCATTTCGGTCGAAACTAGTCGAGGAATCTAAATGGAATAATAATAAAAAAAAACGAAAGAATATTAATCTACAACCCAGTGTGTCTAAAGATTTTAATTTTTTTAATTATTTTAATTTCTATTTTTTTTTTATTGTCCAAATTTTTTTTAATTTTTTTAATTTTTTATTATTTTTTCTTATTGTTCAATATATATATATATATATATATATATATATATATATATATAACCCTTTAGTACGATAATTTCCTGGCCTATTTAGATAGATTTTGCACACAGACACACACACACACACACACACACACACACACACATATATATATATATATATATATATATATATATATATATATATATATATATATATATATATATATATATATATATATATTCTCCCGTCGGGTTCGACGTATGAGGGTCAAGCAGATCAGTTTCAGGAAACTGACAGCCCGATACCGGCACATGAGATTTGATTATAGTGGTAAAGGTTTCGTGCAGGACCATCCACACTTTTTGAAGGGCCGAATACAGAGACCTGGTGCACTACGTGCCACAAGGTTCCCAAACAACCCCACTCGGGTTTTGAATTCAGAGTTGTCCTTCTCCTAGACCAGTTGCCATCCAAGGCTATAGAACCCAGTCTGTCCTGCTATTTAACTGGAGGGAGAAGAATAGGATTCACACCTTTCCCAAGGGTATTAGCACGTAAGTGAATGTAATGGGTTCAACTTGGATTCGAACTCGGCTCTGTGATTCCACAATCCAAGCCGATATCCATTACCCCACCGTGCCTTTTCTCTCTCTCTCTCGCTCTCTCTCTCTCTCGCTCTCTCTCTCTATCTATCTAGCTATATATATATATATATATATATATATATATATTCAGACATTTTTGAAAGTGGGTTAGAGCGAGAAGTCATTCAGTATCCTGTAACGTATATATATATATATATATATATATATATATATATATATATATATATATATATATATAGCAGTTATATAACAGGATACTAAATGATTTCTCGCCCTAACCACACTTTCAAATGTCTGAATATTGACATACTGATTTTAAATTTGAGAGAAACTTTGTCATCACCTCCTGATATCTGATCGTTCATGTGCGTGTTATAAGTTATCTTATTAAGTTATATCGTATCTGCATCAAAAATTTCACTTAATGTAAAGTAAAGGTCTAATGTAGAAAAAGCTGTGAGTCTCATCACCTTGTAGCAAGCAATGTTGATGGAGCCACGTGAGTTTTTTTACTGAATATCGTGCCGATAGTTTTGTTGCGATACTTAAAGTTAACATCATGACACTCAAAACTGACCTAGTTCAAGCTTTCCTTGTGTGAAAGAGTTAAGGATCAAATCGCAGGTCAAAACTGATCTGAGAAAAATGTTGTTTTTTTTTTCGTGAAAAGCATAGCATGTTTAAAGCAATGTAAAAAAAAAAAAAGTTTGACGAAGCAGAAAAAGTACTGTCTGAAGGTTACTGGAAAGCCAAGATAAGTTTTAGAGATGGTTCTCTCTCTCTCTCTCTCTCTCTCTGTTTTTATCTGGCTGTCTCTATCCCTCGTGTTTTGTCAGCATTTAATCGTCGATTCGTCGCTGTGAACATTTTCTTCTTAAATCCCTTTCGGATGTTAATCTAATGATTTGTATTTTGCGCTTAAAGCCAAGTTTACGCCATTGTCATAACTTCTTATAAGGCCAGAGTTCAAAATTGCTTTACACACACACACACGCACACACACACACCACACACACACACACACACACAACACACACACACACAAACACACTGATGAATACACAGATGCACGCACATAACAAACTCGCATGTAACTACTCACTCACCTCTGGAGAATTGTTTCTTCTTGGGTTAAAGACGGCATTTGTTTTTTGTTTTTTACCTTTTAGGAAATATCAGGTAAAATCCAAAATTTTCATCTTGGTCGATGCCGACCTGTTCAAAGTCTATAGGCCACAGGAATCATTTTTTTCGTGCGTAATTCCGATCCCAACAGACACCTCTGTCTGTGATTCTTCGAGACAATTTTAAACAAGTCCTCAATTAGACTAAACCGCTGTTTGCTGATAGAACTAGGAACCGTATAGCCACTAACCAGTTTGGTTCATGTGACTACTGGCAGCTCTCTAATAGTGTGTTAAATGAGAGTAAGTCTTTCGTCCTTCACTCAGTTAACATCTTCTATCGGTAATGTAAAATATTTTTGTCGCACATTCTCTTTGAATTCTACTTGACTCATCTGGAATATATTTGCTTGAATTTTCACTTGGAATTGTGACTCTTAAAGCTTCTATGTTTTCTGCTATCATCTCTAAATTGGAAACTTACACAATGAATGCCGCCTTGATGGTATCCTAGCAATAGTTCTTAGGAAATGTCCTCCCGAACTGGTTCCTGTCCCCTCTAAGCTATACAATAAATACCTTTTCTTTTTCTTTTTTTTCCTGATGGTTGCTTCTGTAGTTCCAGTACTTAATAACACACGCGAACCGTTTGATCCTTCTAACTATGAGCCTGTTAGCCTTCTGCCTCTCTTTGGCAAAGTACCCGTGGCTATAATTAAATGGGTTAAGAATCTCAAATCGTGGGGGTCTTCCTTCAGATAAGAAATATGGTTTTCGTTTCTCTAAATAATTTGCTGATTTATTAACGATTATTGCTGAAAGACTCTCTCAAACTTTAGATAAGAATGGTGAAGCACGGGCTGTTGCGTTCGATATCTCGGAGGTATTTGACAGCATTTTAGCATGCATGTCTCCTTCACAATTTAAAAAGATATGGTATTTCTGGATTGATTTTTGAACTGTCTAGTCTTTCTTATCAAATCTCGAAATGAAAGTAATCTTTAATGGCCACTCTTCTAAATCTTTTTGCATTAATGCAAGTGGTCCCAAGAGATTTATCTCTGTCCTTGGACCTACGTTGTTCTAATTTTCAGAAATTACATTCTTGATCTTATCAACTCTCAGAGTATTATCTACCCTGTTGACACAACTATTTATTTCTGTCTTAATAGTAATCTGGTTGGTCACATTGGCAGCTGACGTCGGAAATAACGTACAATGTTACTATATATTTACAGATTCTTGATTAAATCCAAAGAAGAATCTGCAATGTTATTGGTCCTGACATGTCATCTCAGCTTCAGTCATATTCTCACCGCCATAATATAGCTTCCCTGTTCCTTTTCAGTCAATATTTTCATGGTAAGTTTTCTGATGGACTTCTCTCTATGGTACGTAGATTTTATGAATTATAGAAACTAGTCACCCAAGACCAGTGACACCATCGTTCATAGTCATTCAAGGCTAGACTATTTAGCGCAGTCTTCGCTGTGACTCAATATTAATATCTCCCGTCTACAAATCAACCTAAGACTAGAGTTCCCCGCCTATACAGTAACCCCAAACCAGAGACCTCATCTTCCACTCCTACTCAAGACTCGAATCTCCCGCCTACATAGCAGCCGAGAAGCAGAAACCCCAGTTTACACGGCCATCTAAACCAAGAGACGTCAACCTTATTTGACTTATACTTAGCTAAAGAGATACATTCATGCCTTTCCCATTGATTGATTTTTTACGGTTTATCAACGCTTTTCACTTTATTTAATGCCTGCAAATGTTCTTAGATTGTAGGGATGTCGGAGAGATAATAACGTTTTACTGATACAAGTTGTACTAATTTACCCATAGTTGGAAATTAATGGATTCATACCTTTCCCTAGGGGATTTCTGCACTAATATAACGAACCCGACTGAACATAGAATAAGGCTCTACAATTTCCATTTCCCAATAGATCTCCCTTACGTCACCGGCACATCCAAGCTTATTGGACCTGATATTTTCAAACGGGCATCCATCTAAATACTAACCAGGATTGACGTTGCTTAACTTCGATGATCATACGGGAACAACTGTTTCAACATTCTCTGATTGTCATAACGCTTTTCCCAGGCAAAGGCAACAGACAAGGCTGTATTTTGAATTCGGAAGGCGGATTATCTACAGAAACGCATTCCGAATATCCACGAAAAAATACATTTATATAAGAACTTAGGAAATCCCAGAGATGTAATCTTGAAGAACTTTTATTACTTATACAGAATAATAGTTCGTTTTATATTCGATTTCACTATTCTTAAAATGTTGTTTTTTTTTCGGTTTACCAACCTTTTTCTGCTTATTTAAAGCCAGAAAATATTTTTTAGATTTAAACAATTTTAGGGTAGTGAGATAACAATAATTAAGTTATAAAAACTTTAATAAATAACCAATAAATGGGGTGTGAAAAGGTTGATCAATATTTCCCAAGGATATTTGCGCGTAAATGAATCTAATAAACCCAAGTAGACTTGGAACTCTGCTCTCCGATTAACAACCTCGAGCCATTATCCATTACACCCACTCCTGTATATCAATGCTTATAGCACCTGATATTCCGAAGCGCTCACCCATATAAGTATTGATCAGGCTCGACGTAACTTAACTTTTGTGATTGTAGTAGAACTGGTGTTTCAATGTGATGTGTCCATATAGAGGCTAGGTACCATAATGTTGTATGGGTGCATGAAAATCACTTGCCTTTTTTAGCACCCATACAGCAAACACAGTAACATCTACCTTGAGTGGCTCTTAGGCCTTGTATAAGGTAAACATGTGTATATAAAAAAATAAAAAACATAATGAACTAGAAAACGATATATATATATATATATATATATATATATATGTCAAAAACTAGGGAGATAAACAATATTATATTATTTATTATCTTATTTTCTTTGTTTACTGTTAAAATGAGCAATTTTTCATCGGTCTTTCGTGTGTATATGAATACACACGAAAACAGGATTAAGTATCGATTATAATTTCTACAGTGGTGTAAAAGAATCCCTGCTTAAGTTTGTCTGATAGATCAAATGTCAACCAGGCTTCAGCTGTACGAATCCTCATATCATTTTCAGTAGAATTTATTTCGCTTTCAACGTATGTAAAAGATTCGACATCTTTTATTAATTCACCTGAGACAGTTTGTATTGAACCTCGCTGGTTAAAGCCTATGAATTCAGTTTTAGAGCCATAAACATAGAGTCCCACATCTTTAGGAGTATTTTCAAGATGATGTAGGAGAACTGTGGCATTCTTAGACATTAGCTGAAACCCTAGAGTTTAAGCTTGATGGAACTGGCAAGACTCGATGTTGCTTAACATTCGTGATGTATAGGAACAACAGTTTCCATGTGATATTGACATGAGCCCTCATTAAATCTAGGTACAATAATGTTTTTGAGTGCATCAAAAGCACTTTCATTTTTTACACTTATACAGCATCACAGAGTAAACTCTTCCTTGAGTGGCTCTTAGGCCTTGTATAAGGTAAACATGAGTATATAAAAATGATAAACAGGAGATTGATATATATTTGTCAAAAAATATGAAGTGAGACAAATATTATATTGTTTCATATCTTATTTTTTTATTTCTTTACTGTTAATATGAGCAGTTTTTAATCGCTGTCACATACACACACGAGAATAGGTTTACATATTTATTATAATTTTTACCGTGGTGCAAAAAAACCTCCGCGTATATTTGACTGATAGATCAGATTTCCAGGCTTCATCTATGCAAATATTCGCATCCTTTTCAGTAGAATTTATTTGGCTTCCATTGTATGTAAAAGATTCGACAATTTTTATTAAATAAACTGAGAAAGTTTGTATTGAGCCTTGCTGGTTAAAGCCTATGAATTCCGTTTTAGAACCATGGACATAGAGTCCCACATCGTTAGGAGCATCTTCTAGATGATGTAGACTTGTGGCATTCTTGTATATTAACTAAATACTTAGACTCTGACCTTGAGGTAAACTACAGTCGGATGATGAGAGCAACACTTAATACCTCTTTTGGATAAAATCCAACTAGATAACATAGCTTTATGGACCCATACTTTTGCAGGAAAACTGCTGGCGAGCAAAACAGTAACTGCAGAGTGATCTACTGGTCTGAACACCTAGCCGGGTTGGTTACCCAGCAACAATGACCAGCTATGTTTTGATACAGAATGCCACCCTCATAATCATCCACCCTTGAAGCAGGACCGTGATGGCTGGAAGGATAGAGACATAAATGTCTGACCCAGCTCGATCAAATAAATAAGAATCGATTTTTATCGGCAAATGTAATCCAACATGAAAGATAACATATGAAAATAAAGTTGTTTTGTAGGAAATGAATGTCTATGAGTTTCTTAAAACATAATAATTTCCCTTATATGTTATCTAAATAAATACATTGCAAATTCTGTTTGTCCGTCCACGTGGCTGATACATCTCCAACTCCGACCACACTTACTCTACATAGATATATTATACCTTAATGATCCAGGGATTGAAAATCAGCCCTTTATCTTGTGTTTAAAGATCCAGCATTAGGATTTGAGTCCGAAAGAAGAAGGAACAGTTAAAAATTTAAAATAACTGAAAATTATTAGTGATTTCAAAAGTTCTTATTTTATATTGAGTTTAAGGTAACACAAATAGATTGTGAATTTAAAAAAAAAAATATGGCTTTAAATTCAGTTTATAATAACTCCAATACTTTTTGAATTGAGGAAATCAATTTTATTTCCTCAAAATGCGGAGGAATCAGAGGTAAAATGAGAGGTTCCGTGACGTGAAGTTTTGAAGAACGCAAATCAATTGAAGTTCCACAGAGTTTATGATTTGAAGAACTCACTTTTCCACCTGAATTGGAATTTTGACCCAAATCGGTCTTTTGGCCGGGATTGGACTTATAGCCCGTATGAGAGTTAAAGTGAGGTTTTGAAATTCCTTGGAGTGAATTGAAGAATTCAATGTTATTTCTTCAGGATTACCATTGCCGTTTTCTTAAACGGACCAGAGATACCTTCAGTTTTGAGACGGAGGCCCAATTAACCGACTGTAGGAGCTAGCTTAAAACTCCGCACTTGTGTTAATTAAAAACCGTCTCCTTCTCTTCGAATGATATTACTTCATGTAAAGAATACAGATGAAAATGGCTAGATTCTGGATAACAGCCATTATTGCCCCAACTATTATCCGTAACATCCCCGCACGTCCAAGTTTCCAGCGTCCGGTATTCACAACCGGTCACCCATCTAGTGACGAACCCGTTGCTTAACTTCGATGATCATATGGGAACCGGTGTTGTCAAAGAGATATGGCTGTAAGCTGATCTCATCGCGAAAGAAATGCACAGCGGACTTGACGATAGAAAAGAAGAGCTAGAAAACATGGACGCTGAAATCTTTGCTAATGACTGCGACAAATATGCTGATTGGATAATGAAAAGAAGGGTGTGACGGTAATGATGGAAAGACAATGAACTGAATGAGTTAGGAACAAGGTAAACATGCATTAAAGCTCGTAAAAACCAAGGTAACAATAATGACAATGTAATAATCAGAGAATTATGATGATTTCGATGATCCAGTCGAGAGTCATGATCATCGCGTATGATGAAATTTAACGCTCGATAACTCATTCTTTTTATTAGCATCCGAAAGTTTAGCAATTTATAGCATTTGAACCAGCACCAAGCTCCACATGCCGCACATCACCTTCGAAAGACTATGGAAATTTGGGAAACATAATAGGATATATAAGTACGGCTGTTGGAGAATCGTGGATAATTAAAGAAGAGAGGATAGAATGCGTTCCAATACGGCCACTAATGATTATATTTTAATAATTGATTAGTGACTTTCACTGCAGTAAGTTGACTTCATTGCGTTTGCAGATTAAGAGACGCTCTTGAATATCAGTCCGCTAGTTGCCATCTTAGAGGCATGCAGACGAAATTTACTAATAGCAATAACGAACCCACTGACGGTGAGGATTAGGGCGCCAAAATCGACGCTGGTTAGGACTCCGACGTCAAAGCTCTCTTGATGAGTGAAGGACTAATTTCAGTTGATGAACCTGTGTAGTAAACGTTTCGATCGGCTCTTTTACGAAAAGGGATTTCTTTTTTTTAGAATCAGATCTTTGGCGAAAAGACTTCTTTTTTTTTTTCTTTTTAGAATCAGATCATGTATTAAGACAGAAACGTTGAATTCTAAAATTCTTTAATACGCACCCAAATATGTTATTTCTTTCGTCAACAAAAAAACGTTTCTTTCTTATTTGCAATAAACCTGTATAATGATATATTAAGAGGGCTTCATGGCCGAATGTCGATAAAACCAGGCGTAGCTTTAGATAATGCCTAACATAGACGTGGCATAGGTGGAATTAACCTTCTCTGGCCGAGTCAGAAAACTCACTGACTAATGACCGAGGCTTGTGTGTCACCATTGGGATCTTACACAGAGTAATGTTCACCCTGTCAAAGCATCAGCGCCTTTCTAAAATATACGGTAAGAGGCACAATCTATGCGGGTATCTGATAATGGTTAACCCTAGACTTGAACAGGTTAAAATTGTAGTGATCGAGGAAGCTTCATCTTGGTAGTCGGTTCCACAAAACAGCGGTTCGTTGAAAGATGGTGGTCTAGAGGAACTTGCATCTCACCAATGGAATACGAAGGGAGAGGGAGTGATTCTCTACAATGTTTGTGACAGGGTGGGTCTTAGATGTGGATGCTACTACTGGTAGAACAAAGCAATGAAGTTCGTCTGAACACTTACTGAGTATTTTACTTAGAAATACCTCTTGGCTTAAAAGCGTTATCATCTATAAATATCAGGAAATAACATTGTTTAAGCTTTTTGTGGGCAAAACAAACTGTTATTATTATTATTATTATTATTATTATTATTATTATTATTATTGTTATAGCTACCTTCTAAAATTTCCTAAAAAAAAAGAGAACACCATGATGAAAAAAAGGCCCCAAACTTTATAAAAACAAAATTTTATCGTCAAAACGTTTATGTTACTATTAAGAGGAAAGACCAACGTATTTTTTATTATTTTATTAAATATTCCAATCCTTTCTAGCATGTTTGGAATTTTGGTTAGATATCTTGTTTTTCTTGCGTTACCGTATTGGCCGAAGATTAGTATGAGGAAATTTAGCTTGTTTTGGAAATTTTTGCAAAAATGAATAAACTGTCGGATTTTAATTAACTTTTTTTGACTTATTTACAAATGAATGAAATTATTTTTTAATTCTTCTTTTTTAAAAATCTTCGTAGACATATTTTTTTTTTACATTTGGTACCCCCACTTAGTTAATTTCATGAAATTTCAAGAAGTTAAATGTTCACCCTCTTCATTTTTATTAAAATCAGGACGCTATTTTTCTCGATTACAGATATTTACCGAAGAACATTGGATCTTTCATTACGCTGTTAAATATGTCAACACAGCTACTGTTGGGTTTAAAATACGGCTACTGTCGTGTTAAAAATGCATTTCTGTGATATTCCATACTTAAAGTGAATAATATTTGTATCAAAGCAAATTAATCGTACTTCAAACCAATTAATATTCCTCAAATAAAGTTTCAGAAAATTATATTTTATTCTTTGTAATTACATCGCGAGGAAAAACGACTACAGAGCGTGCTTTCATTTTTAAAAATTATTTTTAAACCTTCGGTATCGCCAATCTGTGGAGGTACCTATTATTATTATTATTTTTATTTTCTTTGATTTCTGGCGTTTACACATTTCTTTCCGGGTCCCGCCCAGGGACCTAAGGTTAGAAATGGCGTCATGACACTTTCCACTGACAAAAAAAAAAAAAATTTACATAGATAAAGCCCTTCGTAAGGTGTGGGCTGTACTTGTCAGAACAATTTTCTGTATCTCCTTGAGGCATGGACTTCCAGGTTATTATTATTATTATTATTATTAAATGCTCAAGGTCGTGCATGTATATCTGTGTGCAGTGAGGCGTTCACTAACTACAGATATGTCCCCCTCTCTCTCTCTCTCTCTCTCTCTCTCTCTCTCTATATATATATATATATATATATATATATATATATATATATATATATATATATATCCGACTGAGAAAATGACAAGTTCTGAGAGAAAGAGATAATAGGAGGCGGCAAAACGTGCTAATGTGGTGGTATACTTTTTCTACGCCATCACGAACTCGAGAGGCCGCGACTGACATCAACAAAAACAACAAACAGACAATTCACTCTTAGTAATTATACTCCGACGTCCAATGACCTTCCTTTGATTGACTTGCCACGACTGCGGTTTTTAGACCTATTTTGCCTCGCTCAAAGCTCCGGAATCACGCAATTGATTCTAAAGGGGCCAATTTTTGATTCAACACCGACATAATTCCCCACTTCCTTTTCCGATATCTTTTGCCTTTTGACCCGTGATTAATTCTGACGGATTTGATCGTTGTGTGCATCGGAATTAGTTGTTCTTGCAGTAACGGATTTCGTAATAGATCACGTTTCGATTATTTAGAAAATCATGGTTGGTAAGCCCAAACTATATTAGATTTCCTCAGAGATAAAATGGAGGCTGCCAAGGGAATAGTCTCTATCCGGAATTCTTTTCTTTGGGAATCTTAAAAGATACGAATCATGTAAATGGTGCAAGAGGAAAGAGAAATTAACTCTATTCAACACGTTAAACTATAAATCCGCAAATTTATTTACGCGGGAAGTCAATGTCCCGATGTTGGGCCTTCGTATCTTGAAAGAACCGCTTCGGTTTGGATTGGACAGGCAAATATAGAAATAGAACTGTTTTCTACAATTACAGCATGTAATTTAAAAAATGAATCCAATCTAGATAAATGTTTATTCTAGTGAGCCACCTGCGCAATGATCCTATGACCATACCTGGCTATTTCTTCGGAAATAGATTATGAGCTGTAAATAAAAACATGGTACCGATTTGACGAACTTTCAATAAAACACTGAGTACGTATAAAAAAAAGAGAAGTGAATTATTTTATTTTAATAATTAATAGCCACACACACACACACACACACACACACACAGATATATATATATATATATATATATATATATATATATATATATATATATATATATATAAAAATGAACATTAAGTCAACACTCAGAGGCGACAGTTTGTTTCATGCTAGACGCAATCGTCAGGCCTCTTGTGTTGGGATTTTTCTCGACTATTTATATATTTCCGGTCAGTGGTGCATTGGTGCTCTTTTCGTAGCGTTTCCTTCATTTCTCATGATGGATTCCTTCACTCTTATTTACACTGAGGTACTTTTAAGTTTCTTCTTGCTCTAAATCTTTGATTGTTACCCCAGAGTCTAAGCTAATATAGGATGTTTGATGTAGTGATTCTCGTAAAAGTTTGATTTTAGTACATTTTCCAGCCCGACTTCCAGTCTAACACCATCGCCGAAACTTTTGCTATTTTCAGAAGATCGCCCCGCTTACTGTCATTACAAATATATACAAGGTACACCCGACGTCGTCAAACAATGTATGTCGGTATCAAAAACATTTCACCTCTATAATGTTGAACTATAAGTCTGGTAAAATAAATATCAACAGAAGAATATTTCACTGGGATTACTTGTCTCCTTTACTATTTTGTATATCCCTAGTAAGATTAACCACTGGACTTAACAGGACGGATTATGACTATATCTCAAAAGAAAATAGGACACCTATTTTACATTACTTGAAGTTGTATATATTTAAAGACTTTAATATCCAGGGCCTTACTGAAATCTATCCAGGTAGAGCTGGGATTTCTCTTTGTACTGAGGCAATTTTCCATGATCATCCTTGTTATGGGACCTTATCCATAATAACATAATGGATTGTTCCATGCGTAATAAATACTGCGCCTCAAGAGGAAGCAGAGAGTTCAGCCTGAAGTCGGGCGACCGGCTGATCGGTTGAACTCTCTGCCTTTGGGCGGGGAGGAACCCGAACGAGGCTACGCTGAAGGGCGGAGTCTCTTTCGGGGAGGCAAAACGACCCTTAATCCGTTTTTACGGGTTCAAAGGGCCTATTTTGGCCGAGCAAACGGGCTATGAGATCTCACGTTAAACCGGCCTTGTGCCACATGTTGCCCTCGTGGGGTGGGGTGACTAAATACCGTTCCGTCTGAAGTCGGACGACCGGCTGATCGGTTGAACTCTCTGCCTTCGGGCGGAGAGGAACCCGAACGAGGCTACGCCGAAGGGCGGAGTCTCTTTTGGGGAGGTAAACCGACCCTGAACTCGTTTATACGGGTTCAAAGGGCATATTTTTGGCCGAGCCCACGGGCTCGAAGATCTCACGTTAAACCGGCCTTGTGCCACATAATGCCCTCGTGGGTGGAGGCGACTAAATACCGTTCCGTCTGAAGTCTGAGATTTCTGTCTGAAGTCTGGAGTGAAGTCCGTCAGAAGTCTGTCAGTCAGTCAGAGCACGCGAGTCAATCAGTCGAGTCAGAGGCAGTCCGAAACAGAGTCGCGTTCAGACAATTACTACTAAACATGATTGTTCGTACTAACACTTTCTACCTCACTGTATATATTCCTGTTTGTAATATATCTGTGTTATTCCATATCCGTGTTCGAGTTCTTCTTTATTGGTTCTACCTTGGATTATCACCGTGGTTCAAGGAACCGGACCATAAGAATCCTATTAATAAATAATTGTTCATTACATCTGTAAGAGCCACATTTACACCCTTTTTGTGCAAGAGGTATTATGTATTTTTTTCAAAGTAGGAACGTGTCTGCTTTATCGGAATAGATGTCAACAGTTTTAAATGTAATTAGTCTCTAGTTTTGGGGACAGTTGCGTCGGTATTCTTGAGTAAAATGTAGGGAATTCCTTTGGTTAATTATGCCGGAATTTTAGTAAGATTATTGACCATTTTTTGTAGTTCTTCGGCTATTTTTTGTGGCCGTATTTAGATAATAGAGCAAAAAGTTAAGAATTTTATCTCTTCCTGGTCATTTCCAGTTGTTTAATTCTTTCAGTGCTCATTCAACTTCCTCTTCTGTGATTGCCGACCATGTTTGCACTGGTTTATTTTTCATCCTTTCTACATCATGCGTCTACTTCATCCAGGAATTAATTTGTGTGCTGCATTGTCAAGTTTAATAGTTTTGAGGTTTTGCTTTTTTGGTTGTAATTTTAGAAGTTGTTCTCGTTCCTCCATTTCAATATTTTGTGTCTTACGTATATTTCTTATGATTTCTTCCTTGGCTTCTTCTATACTATTCTTGTTTTCCGTAAAATATTTCGGTTCAGTCTGTTTTGGAATTATGTTATCGCAGGCTTGTGAGCGACTAACGTCACGTCTTTCCAACACTTCTAAACTTTCAGCATTACCGTCACAGTGATTGGGATGGATCTCAGTTTCTTCATTATGATTTATGGTTTGTGCTATGTTAGTACTTTTTATGTTCATGGCTCCTTTCCCTGTTTTGTTAATTCACCTATTCTGGTTGCAGTTCTTTTATTTATTTCATTGTCAGCATCTGTCAATCGGTTGTTTCTCATGATCTACCTTCTTATATTGGTTAATTTATTTTCCTCAATGTACTTTTTAATTTTTTGTCCAACCTTTTCTCGCCAAATGTCATATGTTTGGCCAGCGCTTCATAGAATGCAGTCATTACGAGTTTGTACTGCTCACGAGACTATTTTGCCTTTTCTTTCTTTAAATGCAGGGCCAACATTGGTATTATCCCTGTTGTGGGGACCTGAAGATTCATTATTTCTATTGATGTTTGTCACTATTGCAGATTTTTCTCTTGAAGGTCGGGCTCCCAGTTGATCCACTGAAAGAGCAATATTGGACTTTTCGGTTTAACGTACGGGTTCAAACGTCCACCCAAAGTTGCCCAGCACTTTGGGCAACGCTTTTTTTATATATAAGCGTCTCACTCCAAGCAAGGCGGGAAGCCACTAACACGCAAGGGGTTACAGAGAGTTGGAGCGAGAGCAAATAGCAGTCACAGAGGAAAGGATGAAAAGAAGGATAGGGGATAGATCAAGTCATCTGGAGACGTCGATTGACATTACATTTGAATAGTTGGAGATTATAGCAATCATGGAAACAGAAAGAGGGGAGGGAGTTTCACAGGCGAGAGGTACGAGACATGAGGCTATTGAAGTAGAAGAGACGGCCACATTTAACAGTTTCGACAGTGAAAGGGTTTGAGCGAAATGCCAGCCTAGTAGAACGCTTAAATTCATGAAGTCTGGGAACCAGCGAAAGCAGCTCATCGGAGTAGTTACCATGAAATTATTTGTAAAAAAGACAGAGGGAGGCGACGGCACGTCTGTGAGAGATCGACTGCAGACGACATGCCAGATCAGGGCCAATTACGTTGCATATCCGTCTCTGGATATTATTATTATTATTATTTATGTTTCTTGCTTTGTATCATGCAGATACGGGTCAAAACTATGGCTCTTAGACCTAAGAGAGAATTATCATTTGATTGATAACACTTTTCTTAGTATATCGAATGATCCTGCAATAATCTTCAAATATTCAAATGTAATGTCAATCGACATCTTTTGATGCCTTGAACCCTATCCTTCACTTTATTGTTTTCCCAAACACACGTCTTTACCATTACTGCCACTCAGTGTAACCTCTTGAGTGATAATGCCACTATCGCTTTGCTTGGAGCGATTTGCTTTAAAAAGTATTATGATTATCAACTAGTGCGCATGTGTGGAAAAAATAACGACATTCCTAGAAATATTAAATCGAGAGATGCAATGAAACAAAATCCTAAATCAATGAATTGCAATTCAACAAAACGGGGATAAAGAATTCGGGGCGAAAATAGAAACCAGGGAACCGCTTAATTAATCCGTTCTCTTTAGATGTTTTAAACTTTCAATGACATCCGTGATTCATTGATTGCGTCTGATGCTGTGTCAATCGCGCTTTTTGCTTATTATCATTTCATCTTAAAATGTTCATGTGTTTAATATAACAGTGGAATGAAAATATCTCTCGGGAGAAATTGATTACACCCAGGACAACTAAGATGGCGACGAGCGACGACATTGCAGAAATGATTTTTGTTAAAAAAAGTCCATAAGTACCAAACATCATACCAACTGTTCTAATGGTATGATGTTTGCTTGACAACCTAACTGTCAGGGTTTCAATTCTCGGTAATGGATGCGCACTGCTGATGAGTCCCAAATATAGGACGAAACGGCCGTCCAGTGCTTTCTGCATTCTGTTGAGTTTTCTATCAGACTCGATGAATTAATTAGATATAATTATCAAATCCTCCTAATAATTACTATCTGTGTATATCATCGCTTGAACCGGCTTCTAATGCTCGAGAGATGAGCAGCTTGGTGAGAGTAGTCGTGGCTCCAGGGAACACAGTCCTATGGTTACAGAGAACGCAGTAAGAGTTCCACCACGGAATATGTGAGCAAGCGGCGCTATGTTGGGTCTGATTTGCAATCTCTTCGTCACCGAGGCCCAGTGGAACAGTTGGTATGATGTTTGCTTGATAACCTATCTGTTAGGGTTTCAATTCTCGGTAGTGGATGCGCACTGCTGATTAGTCCCAAATATAGGTGTGACGTCCCCGGTGTCGCAGCGCCAATTGTGACGTCACCCTGTCTGTCTCCGCGCCGTCGCTGTCCTATCCTGTCCTGTGTCGACCAATGTGACTTGGTATCGGTCGCGGCACCAAACGTGACGTTCTAACCTTTTGCTGATTCGGATGGGAAACTGGTTAGATTCGGTATCAGCCTTGTCGTTCCCAGCTCGCCTCCAACGTCTGGTTACCGTAGTAACTGTTTTGATTTCTAGTCTAACCTACCCACGTTGGGATTTCATCTTAGGTAGACGAAATCAATCAGTCGCCGGGCCGTAATGCAAGTCGGGTCCGAACAAGGGTAATACCGCACAAGTATATGTAAAAGAAAATAAAGTAATAACTCGAAAAATTCAAATGTGTTAAAAAAGGATAACAATAGTTTATATCTGGTTGCTGAATACAGGACTGGTCTTTCTCCCAAACCGCTATATGGATTCGTGACACTTTGTGTTTGTTAGGCGAGTCTTAACATCTTAAGTTGTTTGTTCTTTAAGAAACTGGTTCTTGGTGTATCTTCAGGCGATATTCGTAAAACTTGTTTTGCTGGTGTGAGTCTAAGTCGTTCTTCAAAAATAAATTGTCCTTGGTTAGAAGTTGAGGTCGAGAATGCGTGAATCTCAGTCAGCTTCCTGCGAGGCGGGTCTTCAGAGCTCTCAGCTCAACTGCAAACTGCAACTGCTTGCCTGTCTGTCTCCAACCCCAGCTGCGAACTCCCACTACCGCAGCTCGTTGCGACTCTGCTTATATGGACGCCGACCAAAACCGGGGTGGGCCTGTCGGGGTTTGAGGTTCCTTGATAATTCTAAATCCGCATTAAGGGTTTTTCTTTGTTCTCGGTCAGGAAGAATTATTAATTTCCATTTTTGGAAGTCTTTCGTCCTCTCAAATTCTTCCTTTCTCATATTGGCATCCCACCCATACCCTCAGAGGGTGTCAACGGGCCTCCCCTCCTTCTTCACGTGATTACCCTCGCCTACCGCTCACGCCACCATTTAGCCAATGGGCGCTTAGCGGCGTGGGTGCGGCCGAACTAGCCTCGGTTTAAAAAATTTTGCTCAAAGATAAAAAATCATCTTCCTTTTTCTTTTTCTTTTTCTTTTCTTTCTATTTCTTCTTCTCGACAACAAATCCTTAGACTCTTATCTCTTATGTCACCTGGACTTTATCAATCGAGACCTTCGTCAAACAAGTGGGTGATCATCTGGCGATATCCACAGCCAATTATTCGTTCTGATAAAATAATTTTGCTATCGTTGCCAGCTCTTGACATAAAACAGGTACCTTTTCCAAACGACATCTCCGCAGATAGCTAATGGGTCAGTCTTTCTTTCTTTGTAACTCTGCGGGTGGTCCAGCGGACATTTATTCCGCGACCCAATTAATTTTTATCTCTTAGAATTCTGCCCCGTAGGCCACCTGACCGACCTGAAATTTTCACCATTCTGTGCCCCGTCATAAATCAAACGCAACAGATCCGCGACCTTACTTTCTTCGCTAATGAAAATAAAATCTTTATCACTTTTCCTTGTTAGAAAAAAAAGTAACATCGTCTTTTCGTGATAGATTCTTATCTCCTAATTTAATTCTCGCTTTTTTTTTTTCACGCAAACCTAAATAGTGTCATATCGGACGAAACGACCGTCTAGTGCTTTCTGCATTCTGTTGAGGTTTCTATCAGAGTGGATGAATTAATTATATATATATATATATATATATATATATATATATATATATATATATATAACAAACGGATTTGAAGGTAAGAACGGATTTTGTTAAAAATTAGCAGTCATAATGTCTGTAATTTTATTCAATCAGACATACATGAAAGAGTATTTACTTCCTAAACACACACACACACACACAAATATATATATATATATATATATATATATATATATATATATATATAAGCGCTTAAAATCGCTACACAATTACAATTATGTTTCATCACTACAAATGTGTCTCCTCGGTCCATGTTAAACTTCTGGTGAGTGAACGATTAATTTAATTTCAAAACCAGAATGTTTCCTCTTTTTTTGAGGAAAAAACAGAATATATATATATATATATATATATATATGTGTGTGTGTGTGTGTGTGTGTGTGTGTGTGTGTGTGTGTGTGTCGGTCTTTAAGATATATATTATATGTCAGTAAGCCGACAAGAAAGAAGAAGATCGGAGTTAAGATACATTTTCAAAATAAAATCACATCATGTTAATGATTGAACAGATATTTGGGTTTACTCAGAATATATAGTTTTTCCATGGAGCCATCTAACCAACCACAGCAAAATTCATCTGGCTTATAGTTAACATTTATATATCTGCATTGGGTATATTCGGGCAGCAATACTTTATTTATGTACACGCGTACACGTACCATAAAAATACTACAATTGTTAGAAAGTTTTAATGTTGAGACGTAATGAAGCAAAAGCATTCATATAATGTATTGAGATTGAATAAAAAAAAGAATCCACAATTAAAACAGGGGTCAAGGAACCGTTTAATTCGTTCTCTTTATATTATTTTGAGGCTCAATGTCATCTATGATTCATTGATTTCTCTTGGTATTATGTAAATCGCTTTTTGCTCAATATCGTTTTCGTGTTAAAATTTATGTTTAATATAACAGTGGAAAGGAAATATCTCTCGAAAGCGAATGATTAGTAACAGAACAAAAATGTGACGCGTTTTGTGGGGTTTACCAGTACAGCTGTTTCTTTATTACATGACAAATATTATCATGCTGTCTATTCTCTTTTTGCAACTTCTTGGCTGAGGAGGAAGTGACGTAGGTCGTTACTGATTGGGCTCTTCTGATTTCAAGATCAGCAGTAGCAGTTACTTAATGTGTCCATTTGTTGTGTGCTTGGCGGAATTTTCCTTCACGATTTTCCTTCTTGCACATCTATTCGTCCATGCTTAAAATATTGCTGCGGCATAAGGTCCCTGCTATTTACCTTAAGCTCGTTGATAAAATCTAAAGAATCAGCAACATTATTGGTCCTGTTCTGGCGGATCGGCTTCAGTCACATTCGCATCGCCGTAACGTTGCCTCTCTGTGTCCTTTCTATAAATTCTTTCATAGTAATTGTTTGGATCAGCTCTTGTTTATTCCCCTCCCCACGACAGACATGAATTGTACATATAGGGACTAGTTAGGGTTTTCATAGAGACATTAAAGTATTATGGTGAATGTTGTGAGAATGGTAAGTATGATGTTTCTTGTTTTGATGTAAGGAATTTTTGGGGTGTCCTTCATCTAATGAGTCTATTGTGGACGCGTCCGCTTACTATAAAATTAGTAGGAAAGTAAACCTCGGGTGAACAGACTAATAGATTGAATGCTGGTCAACTGTTACACAATCCCAAGTCGTGTAATACTCTTCTTTTCTATTTACTGTACAATACACAATTTATCTGCAACCTCTTGTTTTGTTATTTCTCAACCATTTACTTGGTTACAACAGGAATATTGTGGGATGTTTGGGTCAGTGATCGTTGCTAGCTAAGTTTAAATTTAAGACCGATTACCGTCCTTTCCGCATTTCGACATTTTGGCTTTGTGCAACGTTTGGTAATTTTACCGTACCTAGATTTTTTTTTTTAATTGGAGCACGGTACAAACCCGGCATCGAGATTCCAATAATTTACTGTTGAGCTGGCTAGATATAGCCGTAAATTCTATGCTGACAGTTTCTTTTCTCGCACTTCTCACTTGTGGAACTCATTCTCATCACCATGCTTTCCTGCTAACTTTAATCTGCAAAAAATTAAATGCAACATCAATCGCTATCTACTGTTCTCATTACTCTTTCCCCTTACCGCTCATTTTTAACATTTCTATTCCTAATTCTGCTGCACCCAATAACACCTTGCGTCGTAGTGGCATGGGATGATAACGATTATTTTTTTTTTTAAATAGAGAACTTCTCGTAACTATGTATTATTATTATGATTATTTTAATTTCCCTATCCTAAATAAAGTCACATATAAAATTCTAATTCATTAATCCATCAACAGAATCATATATCAACGCATTTTTTAAGTAATTTTCTATTTAGAAAGCATTGGTTCGGTGGAGCAAGAATAAAACCTTCGGTTTCAGCCTTTACCATTGCACTATTTAACCACTAATGTGTACAGGGTTTGTCTACATAAGCTTGACTATTATTATTATTATTATTATTATTATTATTTCCTTTGATATCTAGCGTTTACACATTTCTTTTCGGTTCTCTCCCAGGGCCCTAAAGTTAGAAATGGTACCATGACACTTTCTACAGACAAAAAAAAAAAAATACATAAATTACATAAAATTATATAAAGCCTTTCGTAAAGTGTGCGCTGTACTTGTCAGAACAATTTTTTGTATCTCTTTGAGGCATGAACTTCCAGGAATCCCTTCAATTAGTCTACTGCAATCTTTTCCAACCAGTCCTAGGGCTTCAACTACAACAGGGATTGTTGATGTTCCCATATGCCACATTTTTTTAGATTTCTATTTCAAGGCCCTTGTACTTTGACAACTTTTTGAATATCTTCAAAGATACATTGCAGTCAGTAGGGACTGCCATATCAATAAGGAGGCACCGATTTTGTTTGTGGTCTTTAATAACAATATCTGGGCGGTTGGCTTTGATTGTTCTGTCAGTGGGTATTGTGTTGTCCCATAGAATTGTAACAGGTCCTATCTCCGTAACCGGGTCTGGGTGGTGTTCATACCAGTTTCTTTCAGTTTCCTTCCCGTAGAAGTTGCAAATTTTCCAGTGCAGATATTGGCCCACTGTGTCATGCCGGGTTTTATATTCACTGGGTGCCAATATCGTGCAACATGATACAAGATGATCAATCGTTTCTGGATATTTATCACAGAATCTGCATTTTGGTCTAACACAATATTTTAGTATATGTGCTTGATAATTCCTAGTTAGCAAGCATTGGTCCTGTGCAGCAAGGATAAAACCTTCAGTTTCCGCTTTCAACCCTGCACTACGTAGCAACTGATGGGTACGGGTTTTGTTTACGTCAGCTTGTTTGGTACGGGCACAGTATTGGCCATAAAGCGGTTTATCTTGCCATCGCTTCTGTATCTGGTTAGTTGCATTTGTCTTTGCTGTTTTTTTTAAGTATTTTGCAGTTTCAGCCGGTGTATTGTGATGAACTTGCATTTCTGCGCCCATTTGAAACTTCATTTTGAATTTGTTGGCTTCTTTTATTACGGAGTAAAGACGCTTACTACTTTCATGTTCCTTGACGCATACCATCATCCAGTCTTCTGTAGTTTCCAAGTATTATTATTATTTTAATTTCCCTGTCCGAAATAAAGTCACATATAAAATTCTAATTCATTAATACATCAACAGAAACATATATGAACGAATTTGCTTGGCTCAGCGTTGGCGTAAGTATTATATATAGACTTTACAGTATCGAGATGAGATTTCTTTTTTAAAATGACTATTATTTTATCTTTTGATTCGACATAAAAGTCAGCGGCCAGTTTATTTTCGATAATGAGAATCCAGTCTAAACTAGTTAGGCACGAATTCATTTGTTTGCATCTCACGTTTATTAGAAGTTATCTTTGAGAAACTTCTTTTATCATGTATTTGTTTATTCATTTATTTATATTTTGTTTTTTGTTTGTAACCCCCTCACCCACATGAACACAGACAACATGATCGTGTCTGGGAGATGAAAATACCTCAACAAACGTACAGATTCAAAACTGGCAAATTCAATTGCGAAGTCGCAGATGGTCAGACCGGAAGCAGACAACGTCTGAAAGTTGGCCAATCAAACAGCCGGTGTAAATGGCGCCAGCCGTTTGAAGACATCAGTTGTTATTTAAAGTAAGCCGAAATGACTACGTTCAAATAATGACAGACAAGTCAAATAACAATGACAAATAACGTTTTCAGTATCGAAAATCGTAATGGAGCCAGAAGGTACTAATGTTGATTTGACCTTTTATTTATTTATTTTTATTTTATTCGTTTATCAAAAGAATTTGTTGTTAGCCACGTACAATAGAGATTTTTTTTCTCAAACACATTCAATACTTTCATTGATTTCAAGTGTAATAATATCCCCTATTTTTGTCATTGTCACGGCATATTATAGGATTGGGTATGTTGCTGAATCCTATCGTTGTTCTGTAATAAGACGCGGCGGCTGCTACTTAATGAAATTCAAAGTAGCCATCGTTTTACCAAGGTAATTTTTTCTCGTAACATTAAATAATAAAAACGAATGTGATCTTTATTTCTTGTCGTAAGGAAATTTTACCGACTACTTGTCAGTGAAGGAGAGAGATAAGTGTGTGAAAGATGCTGACAGTCACTTTTCTATCTAGCATTCTCGTTAATGATTGATTCGTTAATTCACGGGTGAAGGTGAAGGTACTTAAAGTGCCATATTCTTTCGCTTTTAGATTTTTTGCAATAACCTGACTGAAATGACTTTCAACTGATTCTATCAAATATATCGTATTTTAGAAGTATCATTTTTTTAAAAAAATTGTTTGGCTGTTTATTCGTTAGGTGACGCTTTCTCTTTCTCTAACCTTTAACACTAACCGATCTCATTTGACTTCATACGTTTATCAGCAACAACGCCATTGGATTATGACCACATCACGTTGAATGACCGGTTTCAGTACGATCACCGAAGTTAAGCAACGTTGTACATGTAATAGATAAAGATGTAATGGATAAAGGTTCTTAATGGTGAGTTCCAATCTCAGGTGGGTACGTTGGTCTCACGTACGCGCCAATAAACTTGCGAAATGTATGAATCTGCTTCTACTCTCCCAACCTATGTAATAATTATTAAGAATTCTATTAGCAAAATCACTGTTCACACCCAACCAAAGAGATTCTTGCAATATAAAAATATTTCTGGCTTTAAATAAAACAAGCAGTAGAAAACACATCAGAATCTCAACCTGTTCATATCTATCAATCTGAACTGTTTATTATCTATCTATCTAGCTTGCTATCTATCAACCACTATCTGTTCATATCTACCTCGGTCTGCTAATCTATCTATCTATCTATCTATCTATCTATCTATCTATTTATATATCTATCTATCTATGTGCGTCTGTTCATATATATCTGTTACAGTCTGATTATATCTATCTATCTATCTATTTATCTCGGCATGTTCACTCTCTATCTATCTATCCATGTGCGTCTGTTCATATATATCTGTTACAGTCTGATTATATCTATCTATCTATCTATCTATCTATCTATCTCCGTTTGTTCATCATTCACCTGATTCAGTCAGTGATACACGCTTAGGCAATACATGACTGACGAGGCAAATTTTTCCCCGTAGTAGGTATCTTCCTGCGGTAGAGCAGTTAACATCAAAGGCTATAGAACCCAGTCTTTTCTGTTATTTACCCATAGAAGATAAGGATTCATACCTGTATTAGCACGTCAGTGAATGAAATGGATTCGACTGGAATTCGAACTCGGTTCTCCGATTCATCAATCCGAGCCGCTATCCATTACTCTGCCATACCTGATTATTCATCTTTTATTTTCTTTTTTTTTTCATTCTTTCTTTTTTAGTATCTTATATTTCTGAGATGAGGTATTATGTACACTATTTACATTATTCGGACTAATTTCCTCATCTTTGTCGCCATATTTATCACAACAATAGTCCTTTCTTTTGTCTTTCTCGCTTGGGGTTCCCAGGTGCTGTAAGCTTGTGTATGCGAGTGGTGTAATGGATAATAGTTCGTAGTTTTAAATCGGAGAGCCGAGTTCCACTTCTTTATAATATAGTCACTTACGCGCAAATACCCTTGGAAAAAATACGAATCAATCACGTTATCCCCCCAGCTACGAGTTAATTAGTACGACTTGTATCACTAAACCATTATTCTTCCACCTAAAAATATGTCTGGCTTAAAATAACCTACAAAGGGTTGATAAACAGTAAAAACGAATCAATCAAATCAAACAACGCCAGTATTATTTAGTATAATACGAATATTATTGCATTTTATTATTCATCAGTACGACTCGATTAAGGCGTAGTATATTCTTTACGTTATAGAGCTAAAATTGCATAAGATCATTTCTAGCTGAATTCCCTTTGTGACAAATTCGTTTTATAAAATAAATATATTATGGTTGGTGAGATAATAGCTGTAAAGTCTGCTGTATTTCATCATGCCAATCGTAATGGTAAGATGAAGGCTTTCCTAATAGGAACAAGTTATTCTTCTTTTTTTCTCCTTCTATTTTTTCTTCTACTTCTTCTTTTTCAGCATCTTCTTCTTCGTCTTTATTTTCTTCATTATCTTCTTTTTTGGCATTATCATCTTATTTGTCTTTAACCTATTCTTCTACATTGTTTTACATTCTTAATCGTTTTATCTTTTTCTTCGTCTTTATCTTCTTCATCTTTATCTTATTCGTTTTGACTTTTCACTTCTTCGTCGTTACTTTCTTCATCGTCTTTATATTCTTCTTCTTCTTCTTCTTCTTCTTCTTCTTCTTCGTCTTCTTCTTCTTCTTCTCTTATCTTGTATTTCTTCTTCTTCTTCTTCGCTTTTTCATCTTGTTTTTAACTCTTCTTTTTCTTCAAATTCCTTTTTTCTTCTTTAGAATCTTATTCTTTGTCATTCTTCATTGTGTCTTCGTTTTTTTTATCTTCTTTTTCTTCTTCTTCTTCTTTCCCTTCAAATTTTTTTCTCCTTTTTTATCTTCTTCTTTTCTTCCCGTCTTCTTCTTCTTTTCTTTCTTCTTCGTTTTTATCTTCTTCTTCTTTTATATTCTTCTTCTTCTTCTTTCTTCTTATTCCTTTCTTCAGCTTTCTTCTTCTTCTTCTCCTTCTTCTTCTTCTTCTTCTTCTTCTTCTTCTTCTTCTTCTTCTTCTCACTCTCTTTATCTTGGTTTCTTTCTTCGTCTAGCTTTCTTTTCTTTGTCTCTTCTTTTCTTTGTTCTTTCTTTCTTTCTTTCTTTGTTTCTTTTCATCTTATTTTTTCTTTATTCTTCATCCCTTTTTTATTCAAAAAGAGCTTCTTCATCCATATTCATTTTTTTTTATCTTCTTTTTTCTTCTTTTTTCTCATTTTTTTTCTTTCCTGTTTCTTGTTATCCTTCTTCTTCTTCTTCTTCTTCTTCTTCTTTTTTTTCTCCATCTTGGTTTCTTTCCTTCGTCTTTTTGTCTTCTTCTTCTATCTTCCTCTTTGTCTTCTCTTCCTTTTTTTCTTTTGATTCGGTTTCATTGTCTTTATCTTCTTCTTTTCTTTTTTTCTCCTTCTTCATCTTTAAATTCTTCTCATTTCATTTTTCTACTTTTTTTCATCCGCATAATTATTTTTATTTTTTTTTCGTTTATCCCCTTTTTCATTTTCATCGTCTTTCTTTTTCTTTTCTTTTTTTTTTCTAAAGTCTTTAGCTTCTTCTTCATCTTTATATTCATCTTCTTTCCTTTAAAACATTCATCTTCTTCATTAGCTTCTTTTTCTTTCCCTCTTCTTCGTCCTTAAATTTCGGTTTACCAACTTCTTCTTCTTCTTCTTCTTCTTCTTCGCATTTTTCTTCTTCTTCTTCTCTTCTTCTTCTTCTTTTCCCTCTTCTTCGTCTTTACTTTTCGACTTCAAAATTTTTTTCCTTCTCCTTCTTCTTCTTCTTCTTCTTCGCAAATTTTTCGTCTTTATCTTTTCGACTTCATTTAGAATTCTTCTTTTTCCTTTATCTTCTTCATCTTTTCTTCTTCTTCTTTTCTTCTTCTTTTCGATTTATCTTTTCTCATTCTTCTTTTCTTTTCTTCTTCTTCTTTACCCTTCTTCTTCGTTTTTCTCTTTTTCGTTTTTCGAATTCCTTCATCTTCTTCTTCTTTTCTTCTTCGCATTTATCTTCTTCTTCTTTCTTCTTCTTTAGATCTTTTCGATTCAAGTTTCTTCTTTTCCTTTATCTTCTTCTTCTTCTTCGTTTATCTTCTTCTTCTTCTTCTTCTTCTTCTTTACCCTCTTCTTCGTCTTTATCTTTTCGACTTCAGGTTTAAATTCTTCTTCTTTTCCTTTATCTTCTTCTTCTTCTTCTTCTTCTTCTTCTTCTTTTCTTCTTCGTCGTCTTTATCTTTCGTCTTTTATCTTTTTCTTCGGTTTAAATTCTTCTTCATCATTTATCTTCTTCTTCTTGTTCGTCTTTATCTTTTCGCCATTTAAATTCTTCTTCTTTTCCTTTATCTTCTTCTTCTTCTTCTTCTCTTTGAATTCTTTATCTTCTTCTTCTTCTTCTTCTTCTTCTTCTTCTTCTTTACCCTCTTCTTCGTCTTTATCTTTTCGACTTCTCCTTCTTCGTCTTTATCTCTTTCTTCTTCTTCTTCATCTTGTTTATATTTTATTCTTTTTTCATTCATCAAATCATACACTTTTATTTTATTCTCTATATTTCTCTATTACTATCATTTTTCTTTTCTTTTCCTTCTGTCAGACTGATAACTTCACCCTTTGATGTTTTTATCCCAACTTTCATTCAGTATGCTCTCCGACCTTCATCAACTGACAGAACGAACAACGACACAATTCCAAATAACACGTGCAATAATAAAAAATGTTTTATCTTGGAACCTCAGACAAACCTGAAAAGGACAAAGACGGCTTCAGTTTTTTAAACCAATGATAAGAACAATAAAAGCTATGAGATTGGTCTAAATAATTTATGTAATAATAATCTTTCTTCATAGCACTTGAGAAAACAAAAAAGCCGACGAACTCCGAACCGAAACATATTGTTCTTTGTGCCGTGACCCAGCAGGACATGGGCGATCATAACTCACAACACATTTTGTAGCTCTTAGCAATGTTTGTTTTTTACTAATTTCCGAATCAGTTCTGCCATCTGTTTAAACAAGCTTGTTAGCAAGATTACTCGGTGTTTCCCACTTGCTTCAACATGCCCTGTGCGTTTTAAATTTTCCAGGCCTACTTTTCTTATTATTTGTCCGATAATTTCAGCTGTCTCTTTCTGGTTCGAAGTATAATTGAGCAAGATTACTCGCTGTTTCCCTCTTGCTACAATATGCCCTGTGCGTTTTAAATTTTCCAGGCCTACTTTCTTTATTATTTGTCCGATAATTTCAGCTGTCTCTTTCTGGTTCGAAGTATAATTGAGCAAGATTACTCGCTGTTTCCCTCTTGCTTTATATGCCCCGTGCGTTTTAAATTTTCCAGACCTACTTTCTTTATTATTTGTCCGATAATTTCAGCTGTCTCTTTCTGGTTCGAAGTATAATTGAGCAAGATTACTCGGTGTTCCCCTCTTGCTTCAATATGCCCTGTGCGTTTTAAATTTTCCAAGCCTACTTTCCTTATTATTTGTCCGATAATTTCAGCTGTCTCTTTCTGGTTCGAAGTATAATTGAGCTCTATTTTATTTTTTTATTATTATTAAGACATTCTAGATAAATACATGCTCTGTTCATAGTGTTCGCTGCATCTTTCCATCGAACCAGAATCCTTCTTACTTCACATCTACTCTTCATCCGTAAAGACATTATCCAGCATTCACTGCCATAAATGTTTGATACTACATAGCAGTTCAGTGTGGGCTAACGAGATTTACGTATTTGATTTTTTTTTTTTTTTTAGGAAGGATTTTCTTTTTTCATATTTCAATGTAATTCTTCATCGTTTCTTAAAGCAATTCCCACATATGTAAATTTATATAGCTTTTTTTTTTATTTTGACCTACAATTCGTAGTTTGCGTCTGATGTTCTTTCTCGCGTGGTGGTCGACTGCCAGACGCGGAATGGTTGGCCGCCTGAAACGCGGTGACCGGCCGCCCGGCACGCGCTGCCGTTGGGTAAGAAAATAAAAAGTTCAAAAAGTCAACCCAACACCAAGGGGCAAACGTCCACTGTACGGTCTGTTCAAAAATAGTGCGTTTTCTCTTATATATTCCGTCTTTTTTTTTTTTTTATTACAATTGGTGATTAGTCCTTTCTTCTCGCTTTCTTTTAGTAACCGAGACAGAGTGATTGCAAACTCTAAAGAAAAGGATATTAGTCGCAATAATTTACGGGACATATAATTTTTTTTTTTTTTTTTTTTTTTTACATTTATATATTTTCAATATATATTTTCAATTATTTGTGTTGAGATTAACTTAGTAGTTACCAGACTTTATATAACAGGTCCATAAAATGCATTAGGAAGAAAGTAGATAAAAATAATGATAATAATGACAGGAGATGAAAAAAGAGGAGGTTTAACAAGGAAGAAAAAGACAGAGAAAAATAAACAAAACGAATGAAATAAAAACATGATACACAATACTGAAAGTAAGAATGAAAAATAAAAACGAGTAAATGTGAAAAAAGAAAGAAAAGAAAGAAAATGAGAGAGCAGAAAAGAAAAATAAATAAAGAAAGAAAGAAACTTTCTTTCTTTATTTTTCTTTTCTAAAGAAAGAAAGAAAGAAAGAAAGAAAGAAAGAAAGAAAGGGTACATAATAAAAACAGGGAAGAAACAAAAGCGAAACAAAATGAAATAACATTTGATGCGAAAAAAAGCAGTACTTGAAGAAAATAAACAAGGACTGAAAAGAAGAAAGAAAGCAAATCAAAAAACAGGTGAAACATGACAAAGCCATAGTTAAAGAAAATAAAGAGAGAAAGACAAAAAGAAAACACAAAAAAAGAAATATAATATAAACAGTGAAAATAAATGAATAAATAAAAGAAAGGAATATGAAAAAACAGGAAATAAACAGAAACCAAAAAAATAAAATAAAATCCTTTGATATGCGTTAAAATGATACTGGAATAAAATATATCAAGACATAAAAAAATGTATAAAAAGAAAGAAAAAAGAAAGAAAATGAAAAGAAAGAAAGAGAAAATAAAGAAAGAGAAAAGAAAGAAATATATGAACATAAAGATAGAAATGAAACATGAATGAACATATTAAAGGCAGGAAAATACAGTAGCCAAATAAAAATAAAACCTGTGATACGAGTAAAATTAATATAGAAAGAAAAGAAATAAAGAAAAGCATAAAGAAAACGTGGTTTCCCTCTGTTTTTTCTATAAATATTTTCATGGCAATAGCTCTGACGAGCAGCATTTTTACCTTGTGCCTAACTACACGAATTTAAACGTGCTAGTAGATTGGCATCTACGGCCACTCGTTTACTGTCGAAATAGCTACATGCAACTACCACTTCTACTCTAACGGTTTCTTTTCTCACAGTCCGCGTCTGTGGAACTCCCTTCCATTTACTTGCTTCCATGATAGCTACAATCTGCAAAAATTTAAATGCAACGTCAATCGCCATCTCCTGTATTCTTGAATCCCGTTCATAATTTGTTCTTTCCTCAATCCTCACTATTCCCAGTTTTCTCTTTCACTTTCATCCCCTGTAACGCACTGCGTACTAGAGGCAGTCTCGCCTTGTTTGGGGTGAAGTGATTATAAAAAAAAGAGTCCTCTCTGATTAGATCTTCTCATGATTTAGTCTAATGCGTGGTCTTTTGCCATGAAGGTTGTATGTAGTGAGGCAAGTATTCTTCGTTTTATATTATCAAATATAGCTTAAACAACCAGTCCTAGAATGAAGAAGTTGACATTTTAAACAGCTTCACAACCCAACAAGATCTTCACTTTTTCTTTTCTTCATTACTTTGACTGAGTTCAAATTAAGTCCCCATTTCTTGCAGGAATTTTTTAAAACAGTTTCAGTACTTTTGAATCGTTCACACCAGCCAAGGCGATAATGCCACTAGCACCGTGAGGATTATTGGGACTGAAAGAGTATTCTTTAGGGAGGAGGAGGACAATAAAGGAATAGGTTTCAGAAAGAAAGAAGGTGGCGAATGATGTCACATTCTGATTTTTTTGGCAGAGAAGCAGGACATCGGAAGGGAGTTCCACAGGCGAGAAGTGTGAGACAAGAAACTATTAGACTAGTGAGCAAAACGGTGAGACCTAGTTGCCAGTCTTGTACCAAGCATAAATTCATGCAGTTGAAGAACTAATAAGAACAGCTCATCAGAACAATAGCCATGAAAATAGTTGTAGAAAAGACAGAGGGAGGCCACGTCACGATGAGAAAGAGACTGAAGGCGAGATGACAGGTCTGGATCGATTAGATTACAGATGCTTCTTTGAATGTCATCAAGAATCTCGAGAGGTACAGCAGAATCATCTTTAAAGATGTGGTAACATTATTCAATATACAGAGGAAGGGTTGATTTGTAAATGTTGGAGAAGCCTTCGGGAGAGATTTGTCTGGCATGACACAGTGAACCAATTTTCCTACCAGTAGATCCCCTAGCAATTGACGCGATATATTCCCTCCATCGCATGTGAGAAATAAGTGCCGTATTGTCAGCTATTTAGTCCCAATATATTCAGTATCTAATATCCACCACAATGTTCTTTTCTACGTGCAGATCTGATTGTCAGCTGGCTAGATCATTCGTTTAAAAGTTGAACAGTGTTATTATAATATCCAACCTTGACTCATATCTTGAAACGATTACGTGTCAACACTAAACCGCTAATTTTCAAAACGGCACATCTGCGCTATATTTTGGCTGAATTTCAAGGAGAAGCATTTCTTTTTTATTTACATTCGAACTACTATCATCATCTTTGTTGTTGCTATCACAGAATGTCGGCTATTATGAATGTGGTATTATTCATATGTTTGTCGATCCTGGTAAACGTCAGAAAATACTCGAACTTAATTCATCCGGGGAAACTTTTCTCGTCCCACTGTCCATATTTTGTCCTTAATTAGTACGGCTCAGTTATTGTTCTGAGTCTAAAGCAGCATTATCCGGGCCACTATACCACAAAATATATGAACAAACGATTTAATCCACTAGGCTATTAACCTGTGGGACAATCCTGAGTCTAAAACTTGGAGCCTTCAATCTACTCAGTCCGCCGCTGACACGCTTGAGAACAGTCGCTAAAAAATTGTCATCTCACAGATGCTGCTGCTATAAAATTGCCCTGATTGCTTTGAGGATTTGGTGAAATAGAAATTGCGAGTTAAATCAGTGATCAAGATAGTATAGGCTTCAAATCAGTTGAAACAGGTTGAGCAAATGTTGAAGTTATAAATACTAGAAGGAGAGGTATCACTAGACATGTATCGCAAAATAAAAATAATCTAACTCCGTAGATTAAAGAAAGTGTTAATTTCAATGTTTTCTGAAAGTTATCCGTATGGATAAGCACCTTAAGAAGGCCGAAGAATAAAGCGGCCTAAATGTTGTCTTAATATCAACACTACGTCACTATTTAATTAAATACGACTGGATCCAGTTCTACAAGTTCTAATATTTCCTCCAATGAGTAACGGTTTAATTTTGTTCGTTTAACGGCATATCAACTCCTTATGAGTCATTTAATGCCGAAATTTAATATTCTTGGGAGGGTTAAAGTTATAAAGAGATATGCTGAATGTTATTCTGCTTTCACAATGGAATACATGGTAGATGATACTCAGGTTTTCTTTAACTATGGCTTTGTTGTGTATTCCTGTTCTTTGATTTGCTTTTTTTTCTTCTTTTCAGTCCTTGTTTATTTTCTTCAAGTAATGTTTTTTTTTCGCTTCAAATGTTGTTTTATTTTGTTTCGTTTTTGTTTTCTGTCTTTATTATGTACACTTTCTTTCTTTCTTTTTTCTTTCTTTCTTTCTTTCTTTCTTTATTTTTCTTTCTTTCTTTTCTTTTCTTTCTTTTTTCTTTTCTTTTTTCACATTTACTCTTTTTTATTTTTTATTCTTACTTTCAGTATTGTGTATTGTGTTTTTATTTCATTCTTTCTATTCATTTTGATCTATTTTGTTATTCCTTTCACGCGCCCTCCCTTCTTAGCTTTTTACTTCTCAGTTTCCTACCCATAATCTATTTCTCAGTCTTCGTTTTTTACATCATACCTTTTTTTCATCCTTTCATCATTCTAATTCTTTCACTTTTTCTGTGTATTATTCTTCGTTCGTTTTAGATATCCCTCCATTTGCCAACTATCATTCTCATCGTCCTTTATCATTTTTAGACCGCCTGCATTTTTTCAGTGTAAGCTACTTTCACTTTCATTTTCTCTTTCACTTTCACTTTCACTTTCTCTTTCTCTTTCAATTTTGTTAATATCCAAACTTCAATGGTAATCTTTAATGCGCCATTTCCTTATTTCGATTCTACTTTCTCCTTTTATTTTATTTTATTTTTTATTTATTTTACATTTCGGGCCAAATTTTAGACATCGTCTTCCATCTTTGCCCATACACAAATCTTCCTCTTAGTTTTATCCCCCCTGCCGACAACAACTATCAATCGGCGATGCTCATAAAACACCGCATCTTCAGCTATTTATCTCGTTACAAATCAAGCACTGACGCTTTCTTTACAGGCTGTACTCTTCCGTTAAATAAAAATAAAGGAAAAACGTGCCTTCCATAAAATGTTGGTCACTCGCTTTCTTAGGTGATGAAAGCCTCGTTCGATGAATGATAGAGTAACTTATTCTTTGCGCTAATACTGATTATCTCTCTTGCTTAATGGTAGTTTGGAAAGCTTATCTGCTTAATGAGAGCCAAATGCATTTATTGTGCGCGTGTGGAGGTATTATTTTATATTAGCTTTTTTTTCGGCACCAAACCAAGGGTTGAGCCTACTGTCAAGTAAGAATCGATAGGTAAACTATGATTGTTAGTTACTTAGTGCAGGATATATTAAATAGTTTGTAAATGCTGTAAAATATATACATTTTTGGCGTAACACGCTCGTTCTTGCTTTTTACTGATCTAACTATTCCTCTCTCTCGATCACTCTCACTCACTCACTCACTCACTCTCTCTCTCTCTCTCTCTCTCTCTCTCGCTCTTCAAAAGAGAGCAACAAATTCAGTATATACTACAAAGGAATTTTCGCTTTCGCCTTGAAGTGGGGAAAGAAAAGTTTCTTGCAATCTATATCAATAAATGTGAATTGTCAGTGTGTCACACCTTTTCAACTTTACTACTAGAGGCCGTAGTCCAACATAACATACCATTTTGGAATCAGGACGACTCCGTGCGCTAACTAAAAACCTTCTATCCTGGTATTTTGGATTCTCAACTTTACATTACTGCGATTCTTTTCGATGAATTTTAGGTGATTTTTTACGACGATTTTTTTTCTTGTGCGATAATCATTTTTATAACTTGGAAATAAATTTGAGGATAATCGAAATTAATTGTGAAATTCAGCGGAACTCAGCCATGAAATAAAAATAATACTTTGTATGGAAAAGGGTTAGCTTAAATATTAAGGCAATACTTAAATGCATCGATCAGTTTTGAGTTCTTCTGTAGTTTATTATAGCCTGTTGTTATGGGACCTTACCCATAATAACATAATGGACTATTCCATACGTAATAAATACTGCACCTCAAGAGGAAGCAGGGAGTTCAGTCCGAAGTCGGGCGACCGGCTGATCGGCTGATCGGTTGAACTCTTAGCCTTCGGGCGGGGAGGAACCCGAATGAGGCTACGCCGAAGGGCGAAGTCTCTTTTGGGGAGGTAAAGCGACCCTGAACCCGTTTATACGGGTTCAAAGGACATATTTTTGCCCGAGCGCACGGGCTTGGAGATCCCACGTTAAACCGGTCTTGTGCCACTTGATGCCCTCGTGGGTGGGTGACTAAATACGGTTCAGTCTAAAGTCTGGAGTGAGGTCCGTCAGAAGTCAGTCAGTCAGAGCGAGTCAGTCAGTCGAGTCAAGAGTCGAGTCAGCGGCAGTCCGAAATAGAGTCGCGTTCAGACAATTACTACTAAACCTGATTGTTCATACTAACACTTTCTACTTCTCTCTATATATTCCTGTTTGTAATATATCTGTGTTATTCAATATCCGTGTTCGAGTTCTTCTTTATTTGTTCTACCTTGGACTATCACCGTGGTACAAGGAACCGGACCATAACACCTATTGTAAATGGCAGCCGTATGGTTCGCAAAAAGAAATTTCCGCCAACAGAGGACCAGGTTGCAATCAAAAGAGCAAAGACTGCAGCGAGGAAAAGAAAGTCCTGTGCAAATGAAAACCCAGATAAAACGGCAACCAGGAGAGCATCTAATGCTGAGAATATGCGAAGACTTAAGGAATCTCAAACTCCACAACAAGCCGAAGGCCCAATCAAGAGCCCTCTGCTAAGCTAATGTAAAAAAATTAGTTTCTAGTTTTAATAACCAGCAAGAAAACCTAGAAAACGGATCGATCAATCAATCATAATTGATCTATGAAGCTGGTGTTCAAGTTCAAATTAGTAGTGGCAGGTTTGGGTTTTAAAAATTAGGTTCACCGAATAGGAAAAAAAAATCAATTTCTGTCTGAATCACACTTATTCTTTAGTAGGAACTTCTCAATCTAATCTGTTTGTTATAAATTTCATTGTTAAAGAAAATTTTAAAAAGGGGATAGCAATTCAAAAGCGTTTATCCAGTAAATATCTTTATCTACTGCCTTACGGTAGCAAATTTCAGCCGTTGGGACCATAGTTGTTCTGTCGATTTTCCCCTCAAAATCAGGGAATGTTTTCCTCGTCTTTAGTGATATAAGCTTTTATTTCATCCCCCGATATAGATTGCTCTAGTTCCATGCGCCATGACTTTTCCTGATGTCTTGGTACCAGTTATCTCCCTTTAACTCAATTTTTTTTTTGCTCACGTCAGCTGTAGCCAGGTATTGAACTAACAACTTTTCGAGTCCAGTCACTAAATTCAACCAACGCTTTTATCCACGGGGCTGTGTCTTTGAGTAACCACTGGACTGCCGAAACCTCAATAAACAGCGGCAACAAAGATGAGGACAACATTCTGAATGATGTAAATAATGTAAATAATTATAATACATCATCTCTGAAGTATAATTATTTACCCGCTGCCCCACGCAGCAAGATGTGACACGAGGCCGAGTTTAAAGTGGGGTATCCGAGCCCGTAGGCTCGGGCAAAAATTCCCTACAGACCACGTAAAAACGGCATCAGTTTCTCGAGACGAGACGCCGCCCCTCGGCAGAGGCTCGTCTGGGGGATACCCTCTGACATAAGCCAGGTAAGTATAGATAATTATCAGCGAATACCTTACTGAAACATTTATCCAATTTACAGGTTTTCATTCCACTTATTGTCTTGTCCATGTCTAGTGATATCTCTTTTTAGTTTACTGCTCAGTTATGGCTAGGCCTATTTCAATTGAGTTTCACTAGATCCGTACTACACGGACTGATCTCTCAATTAGTGTCACCAATTTCGCCAATAAACGTATTGATCCTTTAAACTCAGACATTATTTTAGTTTTTTTTTTATAACCCTTTTACCAATAGCAAAATGGTGCCACTAAGACGCAAAAGGATTACTGAAAGTAAAATAAAATCAGGAAACTTTAGTGAGAAGAGAAGACAATAAATGAAAGGTTTTCCGAAAGACAGGTGATTTTATGTTGCAGGTGAAGCAAGAAACAGAAAGTATGTTTCACAGAGGAGACGTGCGAGAAGAAGAAATTATTAGAATAGAATTTACGGTTAAATCTGACTGTTTCAAGATTAAAATAATGGGACCTAGTTGCCAATCTAGTAATGAGTTTAAAGTTGTGTGGTCGAGTTAGCAAGAAAAAACTAGCATGAAAAATATATATTCTATTGCTGTTACTTATCGCACGATACTACTGGAGGTTTCTTGATAAATGTCAGAGCAAATTTGAGTAGCATTGAAGAGTACTCTCTCTCTCTCTCTCTCTCTCTCTCTATATATATATATATATATATATATATATATATATAATTTATATATATATATATATATATATATATATATATATATATATATATATATATATATATATATATATATATATATATATATAAATATATAAATATATATATATATATATAAATATATATATATATATAAATATATATATATATATATATATATATATATATATATATATATATATATATATATATATATATATATATATATATATATATATATATAAATTTATATATATATATATATATATATATATATATAAAAAACATATATATATATATATATATTTATATATATATATATATATATATATATATATATATAATATATATATATATATATATATATATATATATATATATATATATATATATATATATATATATATATATATATATATATATATATATATATATATATATATATATATAGTAATTACAGGTGAAATTTTGAGTACCCTTCAATGCAATAAAATATATATATTTTTTTTTTTTCATGCCAGTTTTTCTTGGTACTTGCTTCCTGAAAGCTATAATCTCCAACTATTCAAATGCAATGTAGATCGACATCCTCAGATGCCTTGATTTATTCCCTGTCCTTCTCTACACCCTTTTCTCTATCATGCCTCTTTACTCTTGCTCCCACTCTCTGTACCCCCCCTTGCGTGTTAGTGGCACTCCCTCTTTTCTTTGGGTGAAAAGCTTAGATTGGCAACTATGTTTCATTATTTTAATGTTGAAGTAGGTAGATTTAATTGTAAGTTCTATTTTACCACCCCCATATATATATATATATATATATATATATATATATATATATATATATATATATATATATATATATATATATATGTATGTATGTTCAGGGTGAAAAAAAATTGCGCAATCACATCAAGGTGGCCGATTGGTTAGAACATTCGCATCCTGACCATGAGACCCAGGTTCGTATACTCGCCATGTTTAATTTTCCAGGAAGGAGACTTCCTGATGTTATCGGATTGGAGGGGGTCGATCCCAGTGTGCGTCACCTTTGAAAAGTGCATGACAAACCATAGTACGATTTGACCCAAGCCTCATGAGGGAAATTGGGTTGCCTGAACACTTGGGCCCCGTCGATAGCTGTGCTAGCACGAAGTCACAAGTCATCTTGGCCGAGGACTTGAGTGTGCTGGCCTTGTTCAAATTGTTGATCACGCTAGATAACACGCTCATTCCCAGAGACCGTAACTAAGGTCTGCTCAGCATAGTTGCAGTATAAACCAGAGGTAAGCTCTGTGGGTGTTGAATAAGCACAAATGCGCATGAGCAAACGTCAGCAATAGGGATTTGAATAGCCGCCCTAGTACACGGGAATCGTCGAATACGATTGGCCAGCTATATATATATATATATATATATATATATATATGACATAACGATATAGAATTTTGTATAATTTTATATATCAACAAATAGTATTTAGAAAAATAATATGACAAATTGGAAAAAAAAAGCTTTTTGTCACGTATTTCAGTCAAACGGAGGAAACACCCCACAAAAACATTTTTTTCCAGTTTATCATACTATTTTTTTTAAGATGGGCGAACGCCTGGGAATAGTAGGTGTTGTAAGCTTAGATGTGGGGACAGTGTGAATTGGAACTGGAAATTGGATAGCCGAGTTCCTTTTACAGTTGTCATATTCACTTACACGCAAATACCGTTGGGAAAGGTCTGAAAATTCATCTATTATCATCTCTCAATATATATATATATATATATATATATATATATATATATATATATATAATATTTTATGATGACAAAATATGTGTAGAAACTTTTCGTAATCCCTATTGTCTCAAGTGCTTTCGGCCAAATCTTTAGCCATTTACAACGAGAGGAAGGTTATTTTGATATCTCTGTAGTGCTATGTGGCAATAGTAGAAATTTACTTTATATTGGAGTTATTTTAAGAAGTTTTTTTTTATGTTTATACTTTCTTTTTATAGACACAGATATTTAAGTAAATGCTCTGTTTATAATAACAGTATTAAACAACATTTACCGACCTGAAGGTAGCGTACTGGAAGAGGAGCGTTTCGGTTAGCAAAGTTGATTTTACTGTTTTTAAACTACAATTCTCCATGTAAAATCGACCTTGATAACTGAAACGCTCCTTTGTGGCTCAATCGGTAAACGCACGTCAGGCTATATGACGGTTCCGTATAGGATACAGGTTCGCTTCCTGTCGGAGGATGCATATTTTCTATGAAAATTTCTTGCACATTCATTATTATATACAGAGCATTTGCATGTTTGTATCGATAAAAAGCACGTATAAACATAAAAAACTGTCTTTAAATAATTGTCGGAATTTGTCTATAAATAATATATATATATATATATATATATATATATATATATATATATATATATATATACTATAAAAACCGAAAAGAGAAAATATACAAGTAAAATAAATTGACCTAAATTCATCCAAGTAAATAAATAGACAAACCAATCCCAAATTAAAAACTGTTCCCGCCAAAATAATAGTTAGAATGAACTACAACAACCAACCCCAAAATTGAACAAATAGCTTTAATTAAATTCTCAAACCAAAACAAAACTGTTAAATAAGTGATATAAACAATTTTTTATTACGTTAATAAATAAATAAATAAAATAAGAAACAAAAATAAAAACGAGCAAATAATTAACCCAATTAAATAAACAAACGACTTCCGGTAAAATAACCGCCATAATATAATACCCACAATGCACCACTAACCCGTATACATATAAATAGCCGAGAAAAATAACAGCACATGTGGCCTGACGATTGCACATAGCATGAAACAGACTGTCGCCTCTAAGTGTTGACTTCTATGTTCACTTTTATATTTACACACGCTCTATCTCTGATATTGAGCACTTTATTCCATAAATATAGCACACCTTAAGACTATATATCTTTATATATATATATATATATATATATATATATATATATATATTAAGTTAAAAATAATAATGCCGTAATAATGTCGTTTTTGACGTATTTTTAACGTCAAAAACGACATTATTACATCATCATTTTTGCACCAACTTAATATATATATATATATATATATATATATATATATATATATATATATATATATATATATATATGAAGAAATATGGTTTTAAAACTCAGAGGCGACAGGCTGTTTCATGCTAGTCGGAATCGTCAGGTGGCCTTTTCACTTTTATATTTACAGACCCATAGATAGATAGATAGATAGATAGATAATAAAGAGAGAGAGAGTGGGGAGAGAGAGTACTGAGACAGAGAAAGAGACAGACAGAGTGTCAGACATCAACCTTACAAACTTTTATCGATTGGTGGGAGTAAGGTAGTACCAAAATTGTCCATTTTGTCAATTGTCTCAAGCGCTCTTGGCCACTTCTTTAGCCATTCTCAACAGGGTTTGTTTTAATTGTGTTAATTTCTTTTCATGTTTTGATTTAATATAGAATACATTTTAAACATCTTCAAATGCCCGAAAGCGCTCAGAACAATGGACAATATAAACAGTTTTTATTCTCTATTAATTCTACCAAACGGAATATGTATCATCACTAGAAAAACTAAACAAAATTTAAATTATCCTTGTCTGTCATATCTAATGAATGCGTTTTGGAAAATACCAATATTTTATATCAGTTTAATGTCTTTAGTGTTATGTATTTCCGACAAAAAGTAAGTAAATACGTTGGTTATCATCAAGTCTAGCCATACATTTGTCGGTTACAAGTTTATTACACAACAACTAAAAACACAATAAAGCAAAATACTTGTTGACAACGCCAAAATACTACACCACGAATCTACACTATTTACATTATTCAGATTATTGTCCTCATATTTGTTGCCATATTTATCACAACGTTTCTGCAGTTTTACGTTCCGGCTTTCTTCAAGTGATTGGAACGTCGAAGTGAACCGTTTATTTCGTTCGCAGGGGTAGACTTTTCTAGTTCCACGTGCCATGTCTAATGGATGTCAATTATCAGTTATCTCCTGTTAATTCACCTCTCCAAGTTCTCCAATGCCTTAAGCAGGTATTGAACTCACAACTCTTTCGGTCCTGTCACTGGATCAATGTGTCATGTGTCCTTAAGGATATGGCACACTGGATAAAGGCGTTGGTTAGATCCAGTACTGTATATAATGTACATAGTGCCTAATCTCAGAAATATAGACAGATACTCCACGAAGCTAATGAACGAAAACTACAAAATTTCGAGGCTCTGTATATCAAAATCATCCACGCAACAGCGAATTTATTACTAGTATGTAATGATATTTGGCATTTCTACCAATTTACAGTTAGCTCCCTTATGTTGATTGAGACGCTTGTTTTGCAAAAAAAAAAAAATCCAAGCGATAAATCAAAATCTTAAAACAGAGTGCATTTGTACGTGTCTTTTTTTTTTCGCTTCCCGACAGTAATCGAACCTTCAACCCTCATGGGAAAATGCCATTTGATCTGACGTGCTGCTACCATTCAGCCACAAAGAAGTGATGGGTTAGCAAAGTCCGAATTACTGTTTATAAACACACACATCCGAAGATTTTTCTGGTTACGAAACGTATCTTAACGTAAAAAATGACAACCTATTATGAAAAATATTATAAAATGGATCGATCGAGAAAAGTCATCGAATGTGCGTCTTTTTATAAACAATAACTCAGACTTTTCTAGCCAGATGCTTCTTTGTGGCTGAATGGTATCACCACGACAGGCTTAATGTCGGTGTTCCCATAAGGGTTAAAAGTTCGATTCCTGTCGCAGAACGCATAGTTTCTATAAAATTTCTTGAACATTCAAACGGTAAATTTAATTAATACTGTTTAATTAAAAACGGAGCATTTACTTAAATAAATTATAACTATAAAAATAACGTATAAACAGAATATATATATATATATATATATATATCCAACATCGATAACACAATTCGGAGTTTCATGCACAAAGAAATATTCAGGTACCGAGTATAGACTACTGAATGTAGATATTGACCTCTGTTATATTAATCCCAGAACTATATGTGCAATATATTATAATCATATATATATATATATTTTTATATATATATATACATATATATATATATATATATATATATATATATATATATGTGTGTGTGTGTGTGTGTGTGTGTGTGTGTGTGTGTGTGTGTGTGTGTGTGTGTGTATTCAAATGTAACCAGAACGAAAACATTCACATAATTAATTTAAAAAGAGGACTCAATACCAAGAGTAGAGCAATAGTTATTTATTAAAAAGATGTTACATACGGACAAGCATGTACTCACGACAAAGAGGCATTTTTGTTTCGATGCGACTGCATCTCGATAGCTGAGGAACAAACCATCTGTCGAGATGCGTTGGCATCGAAACAAAAATTCATCTTTGTTGTGAGTTCTTGTTTGTCCGTATGTAACATCCTTTATAATATATATATATATATATATATATATATATATATATATATATATATATATATTATCTTCTGTTAGTGTGCTTAAGATATATACCATCTCAACTTACATGATAAAAAGAGAAATTCAAATATGAATCCAGGCCATAAAAATTATGCCCAAAATATATAGAACACGTTATTTTATCATTTATATTACCATTACCAGGTTCGTCGATATAAAAACGGAAACTGAAATATTTATAAGATCGCTTAAAACACATCTGATAATATATTTTGACGCATAAATACTACAATTTTTTAAAATTATAAACGTTAAGATTTTTTTTATATTATTTCATGTAAATGTGATGCATACCTAAAAAAATAAATTCAATAGGAGTAGCCACAGCCTGGTTGTGAAAGAAATAATGTTATACATGTTTTTATTTTGTTAAGTTCATTATCGTTTCTCTAGTCCTGTTTGTGCAGTCCGTCAACCAGCCATCTTTTTTTTTTTTTTTCTTATCGGTGGACACAATTTTCAATGTCTTTTCAACATTACGAGTGCCAATGAAAAGAAAATAAATACTTGAATCTGGAAAATTAGGATAAATATTCGAAGAATAAAAAAGAAACACGTTGGGAACATGGCTGAGATTAAATAAAGGAAATGTAAGATAATGCGAATGAAAAAAAAAACGTTTAAGCGCTAAAAAGAAAGAAAGAAAGAAAGAAAGAAAGAAAGAAGGAAGGAAGGAATGAAAGAAAGAAAGAAAGAAAGAAAGAAAGAAAGAAAGAAAGAAAGAAAGAAAGCAAATTGTATGAATAACATGAATTACACATAAAAAGACGCTTGGTATGGATAGAAAATATAACGTTTAGAAAGAAAGAAAGAAACATGAAACAAAGAAAGGAAAAAATGAACAAAGAATAAGAAACAAAAAAATCGAAGATGAAAGACAAAGCTAAAAGGAAAAGAAGGAAGGAAAAAGAAAGAAAAGATGTTTGAATGAATGAATAAATAACAGATAATGAAAGAGTTAGGAAAGAAAAAAGAAAGAAAGAAAGAAAGAAAGAATGAAATAAAAAGAAAGACAGAAAAGATAAAGAAAAAGATAAATAAAAAAAAACAAAGACAGAAAAGGAAATGGAATTAAATAAAGAGAGAAAAGAAAGAAAGAAATCTAGAATGAAAGAAACTAAAAATCAAAATGAAACAAAAGAAGGAAATAGAAATAAAGAATGAAAAATTGAATGAAAGAAAGATAGATACAGTAAAAGATAGGCAACAAGAAAGAAAGAAATAAACAAAGAGGATATGGGATAAATGAAGGAAAGAAGGATTAATAAAGAAATATAAACAAAGATACAGGAATAAAAGAAACATACAAATGAAAAGACGGGAGTAAAAAGAAAGAATGAATGAAAGAAATAAAAATAAAGAAAGAAAGAAAGAAAGAAAGAAAGAAAGAAAGAAAGAAAGGAAGAGAGAAAGGTGAAAATCATTATGATAATGAAGAAAGAGGGAAACAGGAAAAGGAATTAAAGAAGGAAAGAAAAATGTTGGAAAAGGAATTAAAGAAGGAAAGAAAAATGTTGAAAGAAAAGGAAATCGAGAAACAGAATGGAAACAACAGACAAACAAATAGAAGGAAAAAGAAACAAAGAAATTTACAAAAGGAGAAAGAATGATTAAAAGAAAAAAAAAGACAAAACATAATAAGGATAATTTTTTTTTTTTAAAAATGATAAAGAAAAATAAATTGAATTTAAAAAAACAAACGAAAATTAAGAAACAAAAAGAAATTAAATGAAGGAAACAATGAAAGAAAAAACAAGCAAAAAGGTAAAGAAAAAGAAACAAACAAAGAAATACAGAAAAAGAAGAAAGCAGAAAAAAGAAAATATGAAATTCGAAAGAAAGAAAAGAGAAAGATAAAGAGCAGGATAGATAGATAAATAATTAATTAAGGACGATAGATAGATAGATAGATAGATAGATAGATAGATAGATAGATAGATAGATAGATAGAGGAACCGACTGAGATAGATAGATAGATAGATAGATAGATAGATAGATAGATAGATAGATAGATGAACCGACTGAGATAGATAGATAGATAGATAGATAGATAGATAGATAGATAGATGAACTGACTGAGATAGATAGATAGATAGATAGATAGATGAACAAACTGAGATAGATAGATAGATGACCGACTGAGATAGATAAATAGATAGATAGATAGATGAATAGATAGATGATGACCGACTGAGATAGATAGATAGATAGATAGATGGATGGATGAATGATAGATAGATGAACAAACTGAGATAGATGGATAGATAGATGGATAGATGAACCGACTGAGATGATAGATAGATATAGATAGATATGATAGATGATACATGGATGGATGGAGGAACTGAGATAGATAGATAGATAGATGGATAGATATGGATAGATGGGTGAGATAGATGGATGATAGATAGATGGATGGATGAATGATGGATAGATGGATGATGAACCAAGATAGATAGATAGATAGATGGATAGATAGATGAGATAGATAGATGGATGGGGTAGATATGGATAGATGATAGATGGATGGATAGATAGATGAATGACTGAGATAGATATGATGGATAGATGGATGGATGATGACTGAGATAGATAGATGGATGGATAGATAGATGGATAGATAGATATGGATGAACCGATAGATAGATAGGAATAGATGGATGAGATAGATAGATGAATAGATGAGATAGATAGATAGATGGATAGATAGATGGATAGATAGATAGATAGATAGATAGATGGATAGATAGAACTGACTGAGATAGATAGATAGATAGATAGATAATGATAAAGAAAAAAGAAAAAAAAAAGCTAAAGGAAAGGCAAGATAAAGATAAAAAAAAAAGAAAGAAGAATAATAAGAAAAAGAAAGAAAGCGTCAGACGTAATGATGGCACAACGGACGAAAGTCTACAATTTACTAAGGAACAAAGGAAGATGAGAGATAAAAAAAAAACGACAATATGTGACCATAAGAAAATATAAAGCATGCAAAAAATGCAGTAGAATCTGCAGATGCACTGAAAGCATTGTACTGGAAGAAAACAAATTCCAGAAAAAAACATTTTTTTTTTCTCTTGAAGGCAAAAATACCCAGATTCAAAACTCGATCATCCTGTTGACAGATATCGAGAAAAATATTGACGATGGAAGAGTCTTCGAACAACTTTGGAAAGAGTTTCTCGAAAGATCCGCATTCTTTGATTTTTGTCTCGTTTTATTTCGGCTTCGTTTTGCTATTTTCTTAAACCGAGTGCGAATAAACCTTTGAGAAGTTTTTTTTTTTTTTTTTTAACGTTACGTCGTCTCTCGCCCGAGATTCATGTTTATTGACAAGCGTCGAAAATGTAGTGCCACAAGGCGATGTTTTCCTCAGAAATGTGTTTCTTTATGTTTTTTTTTTTTTGTTTTGCCATTTTTTCAATTATCTCAAAACAAGTAAGGCAATAAAGCCAATGAAAACGGAAGGGGTTACTGAGTGTTACAGAATATAAGAAAAAAACACTCTGAAGAGAGAACAAAAAGAATTAAGAAGACAGAAGATTGAAATTGCATTTAAAATTTTGATGATCAAAATCGACTGGAAAGCCAGAAGCCGAAAAGTTCAAGAGAAGAAAATGTTAGTATAGAACTTACTGTTACATCTAGCCATTTCTAATGTAAAATAATGAGACCTTTCCGCTTGTCTATTATTGAGCTTAAATCCAGTGATTGTAGTTACCAAAGACGAAAAATTATCCGAATAATTACCATTATCCGAACAATTAAAATATTTGTAGAATGGCACAAGGAAGCTACGTTACGGCAGGGGAAAAGTAACTGAAGTATAAATGCCAAGTCAGGACCAATGAAATTGCAGATTCTTTAAATTATATCAAAAATATCTAAATATATAGCAGGAGCACCACACCAGATAAGGGCTAATGGCAGATCATTTTTGGCGGGAAGAAGTGTCTAGAACGATCTAGCGAACCAACTTTCCTGGCGGCTGTGGTAGCAATAGATTCAAATATAATCTTTTCAGAGTCTGTCTATATTTCTGAGATGAGGTATTATGTACATTATTTACATTATTCGGACTATTGTCCTCATCTTTGTCGCCATATTTATCACAACGTTTCGTGATAACTGACATCCATCAAACATGGCACGTGGAACTAGAACAGTCTACCCCGGTGAGCGAAATAAAGGGTTCAGTTCGACATTCCAACCACCTGAAGAAGGCCGGAGCGTACAGCGGCCGAAACGCTGTGATAAATATGGCGACAAAGATGAGGACAATAGTCCGAATAATGTAAATAACGTATAATCTTTTCATTTCATATCAGCGAAAAACGTTAGTACGAGACGGTTCAATGGTTTAATCTCCTAAAGTTAGCATCAGCCATGTTGATAGAAAGGCAAACGTGGTTCGCTGAGACTATTCCCGCGAAAAATGAGCCTATCTGTGAAAGTATTACCTTTATTACTAAGCACTGCTTATCTGTTGGTTTATTAGAAATTATATTGCTAGAAATGTGGAGATGATCGTTTTTCAACTTCTGCGTCAAATACGCCAAGTCTTTTATCATGATACACCCACTGAAATGTCAACTGTCTCTTTTCGAATACAAAGTAAAGTGGCCATTTTTTATTTGTTTTTATTTTTCCTACTCATTGATCACGTGCTCTGTCCATAAAATTTTTTTGGTCCTTCTAACAACCACATCATGTTGCCCCAATTCACCTCTTTCTGTGTGAAAAAAAAATGAATAATATTCACTACAACAGAATGGTTGATATGATATAGACTTTCAGCACTCTTCTTTATTTCTAACGAAGGTTTCCTGTCCATTACACTTTACTTAACATCTAGAACGAAACTAAGCAGCATTCTATTAATTGTCTGAGAGTACCCTTTCTGCCTTCCATCGGTATGGCTGGTGCTAGCCTCCGTCAGAGTGACTTATTGTGCCATCTCGGGCTAACGTTTGCCAATTGATGTGAAAGATTATGTCAAACCGATTGCTAGGTCTACTTCTAGGAAAGTTGGTTCACTGTATTGAGCTAGACAGTATTACCTCGACAGAATCTATCTCACATAGTTATAAATCTACCATTCGTTTTTGCTCATAATATTACTGTCAGATATGGTCTGGTATTCCTGTTACATATTTAGAAATCCCTGATAAAATCCAACGAAGAATATGAAATATTATTGGTCCTGGTCATTTCATCTCGACTTCAATTAATTTCCCGCCGCCGTAATAAATCTTCCTTAGGCCGTTTATAAAAATAATTTCATGGTAAATGTTCTGATTGACTCTCTTTTACGGTACCTAGTCAGTCAGTTATCTGCTATGAGTGATACACGCTTATTCGATCATGTATCTTTCGATACATGACTGACTAGGCAGATTTTTTTTCCCGGTGTAGGTTGCCATTTCTTTCCGCTGTAGACCAGTTGCCATCAAAGGCTATAGAACCCGGTCTGTCCTGCTATTTACCCATAACTGGGTGATGAGAAGCAGAGGGTTCATACCTTTTCCAAGGTTATTAGCACATAAATGAATGTAATGGATTCCAATGGAATTCGAACTCGGCTCTCCGATTCCTCAATCTGAGCCACTATCCATTACTCCATAATGGTATCGAGACTATGAATTTACGCGCATTACTATTTTGATTGCAAGTTCTCGTCATTTTACAGTTGAAATGGCTAGATGTATGACGTAAGTTCTATGCTAACGATTTCTTTTCTCGCATTTCTCGTGTCAGGTTTGATCTTCTAAACAGTAAATGCAATGTGAATCGTTATCCTCTGTCCTCTTACAGTCTGTTCTTTTTATTGTTTTCTCTCATTAATAATGTTTTTTTCTTATACTCTTCTACACTCAGTGACCTCCTGCCTGTTAGTTGTTGTGTTGCCTTGCTTGGAATGAAATGATTAAGAAAAGAAACCTTTAGGTAATTTCCATTTCTGAGTTCTGTTAAAATACATCCTAGATAATTACAATTGTGTATCTTGAGAGATAGGTTTTTTACATACAATTTCATTGAAAAATTCTAATCCTCACTCCGAAAGAAAGAATCATAGCTGAACATATTAGAAAACTAATTCAAATGCATGTATTAATTTCTGTTCAAGTATGGCCCATAAAATCGTGAGAGCTGTGCAACAAATCTAAAACTGACAAAACCGGACCAAGCAATCATAAAACATCTGAAAAAGAAAGGGTGACACCCGAAGAAATCCATGAGGACATGGTACATGCACTTGGTGAGGGCAGCCCAGAAGATGATTCTCGGTCAGGTTATCAAGAAAAACTCAATCACTGATGAAAACTTTGATGCTATTTGCCGTGTGGTTTTAAACTAACAAACGTCTTACTACCCAGCAGATAGCTAAGTCGTTAGGCATTAGTTCTAGTTGAGCCTATGCGTTCTTCTAACTGAAATCTTGGGAATGAGCAGGCTGTCTGAAAGATGGGTCCCAAGATCAGAAGCTGAAAAGGATTAACATTTACAGGACACTTCTGACTTGCTTCCAGCTCTACCCGTAGAATTTCCATTGCAGATGAGTAACTCAAGAAGAAAGCTGGGTTCACCATTTCGAATCTGAATCAAAGATTCAAAGCAAACTCAATTCAAAACACTCTGGTTTTCCATCTCTGAAGAAAGTTAAGCAAGCAGCTTCTGTTAGTAAGAGGATGGCTTCTGTATTTTGGGATTCTGATAGATTACCTGGAAAGTGTAAAAACTATTAATGGATAATGCTATGTATCAGAATTAAGACAACTGAAGGTAACAGTCAAGTCAAAACGCAGACAGAAGCTGAGGACAGGTGTGCTCTTGCTCCAGGATAACGCTCCTGTTCATACTGCTCAGGTTGCAGTAGATGAAGCATCCATCTGTAGCTTTGAATTGAATACCCCATTCCCTTTATTCTATTTGTCTTCTTCCTGTTCCTTAAACTCAAATCCTACCTGCGTGATCGCCATTTTGGAAACAATGATGAGACCATATATGCTATGGAGTGGTTTTTGGATGAGCAGGACGCCATCTGCTCCGTGATGGGATTGCAATGTTTAAGCATCGTTGGACCAACTGCATTGATGCCAAGGTGAATTATATTGAAATATGGTGAAAATATATCTTGTTTTTTTTTGCAATTCTTTGAGTTTGTTCGAAACCCACAGAGCGCACCTATGTTTTTTTTTTATTACTGCAACTATGCTGAGCGGACTTTAGTTACAGTTTCTTGAGGATAACGCATAACGCATCGAGAGCATCAGACTGAACAACACCAGTAGGCTGAGCTACAAGCTTTATAAATACCATTTAAAACGAAATACAGGGTTTTTCTCCCAAAATTGATATAATTTGGTTGTTTAATAATATAGCCAATTCTCGTTCAAATGTGTAAAAACTATTAATGGATAGTACTATGCATCAGAATCAAGTCAAAACACCAAGAGTAGCTGAGGACAGGTGTGCTCTTGCTCCTGGATAACAACCCTGTACACACTGCTCAGGTGACAGTAGCTGAAGCGTCCATCTGTAGGTTTGAATTGCTATCCCTTTCCCCTTATTCTATTTGACTTCTTCCTGTTCCTTAAACTCAAGTCTCACCTGTGTTTCCGCCATTTTGGAAACAATGATGAGACCATATATGCTGTGGAGTAGTTTTTGGATGAGCAGGACGCCACCTGCTCCGTGATGAGATTGCAATGTTTAAGCATCGTTGGACCAACTGCATTGATGCCAAGGTGAATTATATTGAAATATAGCGAAAAAATGCCTCGTTTTGCCAACTCTTTCTGAATGAGACTTATAACGTTATGAACGACCCTCGTAAATATAAGTCCAAGCTTCTTTTTTTTTTAATCTTTACTCTCAGAGACTAAACCGCTAATCAAATATCACGGAAAACTAGTCTCAGGCTGATAGAGAACTTGACTCCCATTAAAGAGAAAAGAAATACGGTAATTTCAACCTCGAAAATCATATAGAAATGCGGTCGAAAATGCATCAGGCCACCTCTTCTGCACGTCTCTATATGAAAAAACGATATAGAAAAATTGGGAAGATGATGTATTGATTGTGAAGCTGAAAGACGACTGCAGTTATTTCTACACAGGGTACTAAAGAAATTCGAGAAGAAAAGACTAAATATCAACTGTAACACACTATAAAATCATTAGCAAGATGAATAGTCTAGGATATGAGCTAGAAATTGTAGCCTTCAAAATGAAACAGAAAACTCCATATATCAGGCACACGATATAACAGAGGGGAAAATAGTGATACAGAAATCAGAAGTCACGTTTCATGGTCACAGAGCAGACCTGCGTTTTCTCCAGTCATGAGGAACGATTTTAATCAAGCCTCTCACCTAAAACATCTCAAAACCACCGAAACCTCAAGTAATACTCATCTATACGAGACATTGCTAAATATGATGGATAAATGATTATCTGAACCTTTCTTCTATGCTGTATCTTGAAAAGACTCAGATCCGACTGCAAATGAAGTACTGCTGCCACATATTGACAGGTGATGCCAAGTCTTCACTTTACAGATTTAAAAAAAAAATATGTCATTGCAAAAGCTACATCAGACAATTTTAATGTCAGATTTTGTTTATAATTTATTCGAAAATGATAAGATAATTATGAAATATAAGAAAAACTTATATATGTATATGTTATATATTATAACATAAATATGAAATATAAGAAAAACTCTTTATTCTGCATTCAACACTATCATTCGATAACACATCAGAAGTGTTGAAACAAAATGGCTATTTTTGTAGTGATTTTATAACATATTTATGTTATAATTTTCGAATAAAAAATTATATTTGTTCTACTCTGTATTGAGCACTCTTTTAAGGATAGTATTATTATTATTATTATTATTATTATTATTTTTTTTGTTATTGGAATTTATTCCGTATACACCAATTCTATATATATATATATATATATATATATATATATATATATATATATATATATATATATATATATATATATATACAAATGGGAGAAAGAAGAAATGGTGTAAACATCCAGAGTTCGTAGCATTTACTTTTTTTAAAAAAGTGCTGAATAGAATGTAGACCAAAATATTATTATTCTATTTGCATTATAAGAGATCATAAAAAAAAAAACATTTTAAATCACTATCCAAAAGCTTTCATGTTTCAATACTATGATTGTACTTCCTCAGGCTATGGTAGATTACTGGTTATAAAATGATACTGTTAGGAAACTTAATTTTTCTTTTTAATTTATGACCTTATGCCAGCCACACTTTAACTTTAGGAAAAGGGGTAACGATGTGTTTTTAAATTTCCGTACAAAATCATTTTATCACCAGTTACCATCGCCTGAAGTAGTACAATCATAGTATTGAAACATAAAAGCTTTTCTGTAGCCATTTAAAATGTTTTATTATAATCTCTTACAATAAAAATAGAATAATAATATTTTGCTCTACTTTTTATTTAAAATACACGCCTTGTTTTTAGTGTTAAACAATGTGTATTGCGTCTATCGGCCTGACCGAGCGATATAAGTATAGAAAATAGGATCCTACTCCTGCCGGAAAACGAATTTTATTTCTTCACAATGATTTCTTGAAGGTTGTCTGATAGACAAACTACGCACTGTTTAATAATGAAAATTAGGGCATCTATTTTAAATAGGAAGTGTCCGCTATAATATTTGGAGTAAGAAAAGTGTGGAATTAAATATAAATCCATTGATTCTTTAGAAATAACACACACACACATATATTGGGATTTTATTAAACATAAATAATTTCATAAGAAATAAACATATATTTTTAAATAGATGCCAAGGGCACAGGTAGAAATTGCTTTTTGTGTGCGAAGCCAACGGGTTGAATTCTGACAAAAAATAAATAACAAATGAAATTTACAAGACGATTGCAGAATATATCCATTCGCCTTTAAGCACAGCAACATTTTGTCCTCAGGATATATTTCAGTGCTTATCGCTAGTAGACACATCGATGATTTAAGATATAGACACACACAGTCGGAGACATTGCAATTCTCAAACGAATCGTTTCATTTTATATATAAAAAAAAAGTTTATTATAAACTGAATTGCTGAGATGTCAATATCACCTGCAACACATGACGCCTAAACTAGTTGAATGCCTTGTCCTAGGATAACACACGATTAACAAATTCTCTTTTCGATTCAGTAACGGAAACGGATTTTTTTTTTTTAATTCAATCAATTTAAGTTCAATGTACTTGGCATCCATGATCTGCGTGTTATCTTTTTTATATTTGCGGTCGTATATACTGCATACCTTTCTCTTAGCATTGTGGATGAAATAATACGTATATTGGAGGTTTTTGATAGTGTTTTCTATGTATATTTCTTCTTTAGGGAAGTATTGGTGTCTGGAGATGCTTAGAGGTCTTCAACAGAATCCGATAATATTTCTCTATTTGATCTTGTTACATTGGTGGAAATAAAAGTTGACCAAGTCATTCGTGTTGGTAGCTTTTCTGTAAGCCTCAAACTGAACTTCGTTATTATTTCTGTACAGGATGTTATCTCGGAATGGTAAAGTGTTCTCAGACTCAGATTCAGAGGTAACGTATATTTTGAGTTAATTCCATAATATCCACTATCGGAGAAGATAATTTACTGCTGTAATGTTTCTATTAATTGAGTTCAGCCCATTCTCTTGAAGTAAGTCTAGCTGTCGATTACAAATGTATTGTCTGAGACAACTGCTAAATACGGCTTTTGCCGTTTTCTCCTAGTCCCGCGTTTCCTATACACGTGAGAGCGAGTCCATCTAGTCGGTCGGTGTACAAAATTTAATAGCATCAATAAACTAGATAAAAACAGATGCACAATACTACCTACCAACTCCAAAACATCCACTATTCAAAACAACCTATGTAAACAACATCAAAATGATTACAACCGCATCCAAAACTATTATGGATATAATGAGAAATAAAAATATCTATTACAATAATAATTCTAAAGAAGGTATATATAAAATAACAAGCTAGAACTGCTCCTCATAATATATTGGGGAAACTTGAAGAAAACTAAAGAAATGTATCTATTAAACACAATGGATCTTAAAACACCTTATCAAATGCATTATTTATGCATAGAAACACATCCAACCACAACGAAAGAATTCTACACTTATCAAAAGAGAAAATAACTTAATTTGAAGGAAAATTTTCAAGGGTGCCGCTATCGTATCTTATCAAAATATAAATCTAAACCCCGGATTTTCTCCAATATCTCCATTCCTAAAAGAACTACTACATTCCCAAGGCAAAATACTGACAACAAAAATGTTAAAAAAATTAAAAGAAGACGTTTAAAATTTTTACCGTAAATTATTTAAAATATATGATTCATAAATTAAATCAAAACTAAATTTAAATACTAATTTGCACAAAAAATTCTAATCACTTGCTCATTATTCATTAATGGTTTTTCAAAAGTTTAAATAAATATTGTGGAGGATACGAAGTGATACAATTCATTGCCATAATTTTAGTATCAATTATGTTGGTATATTACCACATTTTTTAGCTTTCTTCTTTCTCCAGTCATTTCTTGCCCCCTTTTTTTAATTATCCTCTCCCTACAAGCTCTTATTTTATGTTTCAACCTAAACGGAAGATTCACTCCGTTTTCCATAGTGTATTTTACTTTGTAATATATTTTTGAAAATCGCTGATGCCTCATTGAAATCCATTTTATCAGAGCGCTAATTAGCAATTATGGAAAATTCGTACTTAATAATGAGAAGTAATCTTGAAAATAAAATCAAGTAATGAGTAAATAATTCACTAATCTTAATTTGTTTTCGCTTTCCAATAACAAGGAAAAAATTGCACAAAAAAAAACAATTTCTGAACAAAAGAAATGGATAATCTCAATACGTATTCTAAAAGAAGCAGAAGTCTACAAAATGTCAAAGTAAACATATGGAATCGGTTACATTTGTCGCATCACGATGTTTGGACAATTAACAGCAGAATGTAGGAGTTCAATTATGGTTTTTTTCTAAGATAAACATGAAAAGAATTTATTCCAAAGTAAATGGAAAGGAATAATCAGTACTTTGGATTATTAACAGAAACGTATCTCCATAATCACTTTCGTTTGAATCATTGAGATGAGGAATCATGAGGTAGTTCTTTTTAATTAAGACCATGAGAATGTTTGTTGGAATCTTTGAGATTAATAAGGTTCTGTTTCTTTTCCCGCACATCTCCTTTCAGGATCTCTCTCCCGATTCCAATCTTTACAGTCACCTTTGCTCCTCAAAATTTTAAATACACTGCCACTCGGTAAAAGCTGTCATCTTTATTATTATTATTCTATTGTTCTCACTACTTAATAAGATTTTGTTCGTATTCTGTCACACTCAGTATCACCTTTTGCCTTTACTGCTTTCCATATAGCGATAAGATTATATATATATATATATATATATATATATATATATATATATATATATATATATATATATATATATGATACTTACCCCTCCTTCCTCAATATTAAATATTATATTAAAATGATATATAAAAATAAATTTTAAAACTCTCCCTTCCCTCTGTAAACTCGACCATGTCTCTCACACCATTCCTCACTACCTTCTATGTCAACTTATATAAACTTAATACTGCCCGCCAAAAGTGTAAATTTTAGATTCATTTTTCTTTTCACATTTTGAAAGTGAAGTCTGAAGTTCCAGTGCAAAATAAAATTCTCTGGTGAAATAAATTATTAAAAATGGAACCTTAAAGTGGTACGTTTTACTTTAAATTAAATTATTATTAACATTGAGCTCTCAGGATTTCATCCTCCTTGGAATTATCTATACAGATTACCAAGATTTTCGTTAATCATATATATATATATATATATATATATATATATATATATATATATATATATATAGATATATATATATATATATATATAGAGAGAGAGAAGGGGGTGGAATTGGGTGTATTGGGCTGTAATTGTAAGAGAGGCAGATTGGATTCTAATGGGAAGTAGGTAGAATGATGTCATAAAAACACCACCTCTGGATTCTACCAGATGTTGGTACCCTCAGTATCCCACGCAGTCAATTTCTCAAGTTTGGTCTTTTCCTGCAACTTTTTCTTGCAACTTTTTCTTGCAACTTTTTCATGCAACTTTTTCTTGCAACTTTTTCTTGCAACTTTTTCATGCAACTTTTTCATGCAACTTTTTCTTGCAACTTTTTCTTGAAACTTTTTCATGCAACTTTTTCTTGAAACTTTTTCTTGCAACTTTTTCTTGAAACTTTCTTGCAACTTTTTCTTGCAACTTTTTCTTGCAACTTTTTCATGCAACTTTTTCTTGCAACTTTTTCATACAACTTTTTCTTGCAACTTTTTCATGCAACTTTTCTTTGCAACTTTTTCTCGCAGCATGTCATTTTTATGATACCTGTTCCAGGAATACAAAATGCAATTGTTCAAAACCGCACATGTTGTGTTTTCATTTATATGAGTCCGTCTGTATAACGCTACATTCCGTTTGCTCTTTGGAAATCCGAAGGAATGGTTCCTTGTCATTTTTCCTCGTTTTTTTTTTTTTTTTTTAAACAGGAATTTATTTCTATACGTCTTCAGTTCACAGTTCGTGCGTTCGTGTGCGCGCGCACGATCTGGTCGGGTGCCCGCTGCCCACTGTGTCCACACAAGCATTTTTAAGGTCTACGGCTTTTACCTTTTATAATTGGCTTGATGCGCAGAACATTTGTGTGAGCGCGTTACATCATATCTCTCATATCTTTATTTTACATACTCTTTTCGTCTATACTAATTTAAAACATTTCTGTGAGCGCGTTACATTATATCTCACTTTTTTTTTTTATTTTACCTACTCTTTTCGCCTATACTAAACGTGAACTTCCTTCCAAGACCAGTTGCTCAGTTTTCCCTCTTCTAATAGATTTTTTGTATATGGTCACTATTTTCTTCCCTAAATACCGCAGGAGTGAAAGATCAGCTGAATCAGACACACTGCGATTATCATACACCCGTATGATCGTCTAAGTCTTCTTATTTGTTATATCAAATGACTCGGGCCAACGTGACCACATATCAGTGAAGGTTACTATGTACTGGTTTCCTGATACGGCCTGTGGGTAAAATCGGGAATTACGTAAGGCTACCTTATCGAAAAGGATAAGGCGGCATATCGTACTCCTGTATATGGGGTTGGAGCATTCGCTAATTTCTCGTTTTGCAGTTTTTACACTTCCCTATAAATTCTAAAACATCTCTAAACAGACATGACCAGAAATATTTCAGTCTGATCGCTTGGAATCTCTTCTCTGTTCCCGTGTAGCCATTATCATCACGGTACCACACGAGGACGCTCTTCCTAAAATGTGGTGGAATGTAAAGCCTGACTATCGATTCGTCGTCTGATTGAGATAAATAATACGCAACTTCATCTAACAGAATGTATTTTTTGTTTTCTTATTTACTACCCTTACCATTTTCAATTCTACGCTTGAGTTTTTAAATATCTCTATCGGCTTCCTGCTCCCTAATTACAGTAGCGGCCATAATATAAGGAACGGAAACAACAAAGACAGAAATATGTGCATTACTTAAAAAGTAATGCATGATTAGCAATGAAATTTTTACCGAATAAAGATTACGGTGTAATGCATAAATATTAGACAAAGTTACAAAAATTTACATAATAGTTTGTTTTTTTTTTAAATAAAGATTAATTGGAACAAAGGAAATAAGCTACTGAATAAACGTTAAGGAACAAAATATCAACAAAATTTAATATTTGGTAAACATCTCCTTATTTTCAATAACTTCTCTGCATCGTCGACCACATGATCTAATTAATTTCTTGCAAAAATCAGCAGCAATTCCCTCCCATTCGTCTTTCAATAACTCCCATGGGTGATCCTGGTTTTTCGGGTTTCTTTTCTGAGCCCTTTCTCTAAATATCTTCCAAATATTTTCTATTGGATTCATGTCGTGGCTCTAAGCTGGCCACTTCATTAGGGCGATTCATTCTTCTTCAAATAAAGCCATAACCTTCTGAGCCTTGTGGCAAAGTGCATTGTCCTGCATGAAAATAGGAGATTCATAAAGATTATGGTGTAATCTTGGTACCACATGCTGCTGAAGAAGCCTTTTGTAAATCTCCGCATTGATATTGCCATTTACTTCGCTAATATTTTTAACCTCTGAATAAATTCGTCAAAATGCTCCATTCTAAGTGTTGGCAAAAAGGTCGTAGCGAGACAAAAATTACCTTTCCAATCATCTGTCGGACTGATTTCAGGTTCGTAAAATACATATTTAGGCGAAAATACACACGTCACGGTATGTGACTTCTCGGAATCCACAGGATAAGAGATAAAACAGTATAAAAAAAAGGGTCATTTGCTTTTGGTATTTGTTTTATTAAGAGGAGAAGCTTGGATTCTAAGAGGTAGTAGGGGGACTGACGTCACAGGATCACATGTCTGACTTTTACGCAGTGTCCATCAACGGATAGTATCATCCGGTCGCAAACCTGGCGATGGGAGACATATCGTTGCTTTAGAATTTTTGAGACCTTCTGTTGAATTCGCGCCGTTTTAGAATTATTTTCAATATACAAACGAAGGCTATTCCTCGCTGTCAGAATGCCCCGGTCACGAGTCACTCAAGCCAATCGCTGACCATTATGGCTCTGGCCTTCGCATTCTGTAACATACTGCCTTGTTTAGGCTTGTGTTCTCGCCCCCTAATGTTTCTCTTTTTTGCGTTCTTCTTGTTCTTCCACACTCAGTAACCCATTGTTTATTAGTGGATTCACTGTCGTGCATGCGGTGATATAATTATATATATATACATACATACACACACACACACACACACACACATATATATATATATATATATATTTGATGTTTTGATAAATACAGTTACATTAAAAAAAAAGAAAACCCTAAATTTTTTTTTCCCATAAATTTTTTCGGCACATAAGCCATTATCAAATTAAAATTACATTTAAATTTTTTAAAACAGGACAAAACAAAAGATGATGTTTTTCCTTTCAAAATTTAACAACGACAAACTCGTGGATAGAAAAAAAAAAAAATTTCTTTTAAAAAAAAAGTTCATCAAATATGAAAAATTTCAAAAAAAAACCTTAAATTTAAAAACAGCCACTGAAAAATTTAAAAAAATTTTTAAAAATAAAAATTTTTTTTTTTAAAAAAAAAAATTTTTTTATATATATATAAAATAATTTTATAATATATATATATATAATATATATATATATATATTAAATATAATTTTTTTTTAAATATATATATATTATTATTATATATATATATATATATATATTTAAAATTTTATATATATTATATTTTATTATATATATATTAAAATTTATATATTATATATATTATTTTATAT